>NW_026844048.1:14973495-15037812 GCF_029531705.1 Pantherophis guttatus | reverse complement strand
TTCTATTCTATTCTATTCTATTCTATTCTATTCTATTCTATTCTATTTTATTCTATTCTGGACTGGTCTGGACTAGACTAGACTAGACTAGACTAGACTAGACTAGAACAGAACAGAACAGAACAGAACAGAACAGAACAGACTTAGTGACATTATTGTTAAGTGAATCTGGCTTCCCCATTGACTGCTTGTCAGAAGATCAAAGAATGTGATCACATGACCCAGGAAACTGCAACTGTCATAAATATGAGTCAGTTTTCAAATGTTTGAATTTTTATCAAGTGACCCCGGGGATGCTTCAATGGTGGTAAGTACGAAAACGGTCATAACTCACTTTTTTCAGTGCCGTTGTAATTTTGAACAGTCACTAAACAAAGTGTTGTAAGTCCAGGACTACCTCTATTAGGGTGCATGTAGGGTACTGACATGCCGAATCTATTCCGTACGGTTTGCCTGATAGAAATCAATCTTTCATAAATGGCGCCCAAAGAATACTTTGCAAATAAATAGCCATAAAATATTTGATACTCAGCAACTAAAAGGGCTCGGGTGAATCGTTCATTTGCACAGCAGATGTGGATTTCATTACGTTTTTAAAGCATTTTTTAATAGATTGTTATGAAAACCGATCTTCATAAGACATTAGGGCCTTAAGAGGATCTCTGCAGCCAGATGTTATGGAGCTCAACTAGCTAGCATAAAATGAACAGATTCCTCTTTAAAAAGTAAGGTATACAGGCAGGGGTGGGATTCTACTGGTTCAGACCGGTTCGAGAGAACCGGCAGCTCTGACAATCAGCTGGGAGCGAACAGGTTCATCCTGATGATCAGATCACCCCCCCCCGCGCTATTTTTCTACCTTTATCTTCTCAGTTGATTCGCATGGTAGAGCAGATTGCTGTGCCTCAGCTGAGTTTCTTCTCCGAAGAGATTTCTTCAAACTGTGCACGTACGCACGCGCAAAGTGCATGCATTGAGACCGCAGCACACAATCCCCGAACCAGTTATTAAACCGGGAGGATCCCATCACTGTATACAGGACATGGTTAACCTTGTATATATAAAGGTAAAGGTTCTCCTCGCACGTATGTGCTAGTCGTTCCTGACTCTAGGAGGCAGTGCTCATTTCCGTTTCAAAGCCAAAGAACCAGCGCTTTCCAAAGACGTCTCCATGGTCATGTGGCCGGCATGACTCAATGCCAAAGGCACACGGAACGCTGTGGTGTTCTGTGTGTGGTGTAGAGTTCCCTTCCCACCAAAGGTGGTCCCTATTTTTCTACTTGCATTTTTTACCTGCGTTCGAACTGCTAGGTTGGCAGAAGCTGGGACAAGTAACGGGAGCTCACCCCGTTATGTGGCACTAGGGATTCGAAGTGCTGAACTGCCAACCTTTTGATCGACAAGCTCAGCGTTTTAGCCACTGAGCCACTGTGTCCCTCAGCAGCAGGAGGCAATTTTTCAACTTTGAATTGCCCTGGTTAGACAGGAGGAGAAAGATCTAAGAAGATCTTAAGAAGATAAGAAGGGATTGAGGGATGAGACTCATGACCCTTCTTACTTGGCATTCTGCTCTCACGATAATCAGGAAGGTACCTATAAACTCAACACGTTCCCACATTCATTTTCCAACAACTGCTATTTTGGGGAACCTCTTTGCAGAAGATGGCTTATGAGAAACAGCAAGGGTGAATGTTGTCCCAGCCTTAGTTTGCATGATTTGTGGCTTACTCAGATAGGCCAGCCTGGTTTGGGGACCTCTAACCTTCTTGCCTAGTAATTATTAACAGTCCCCTTCTTTGAGCAGGTTTCCATCGTCTTTAGATGCTGTTACCGTTCTGAGTTGCAGTTTCAAGATATCTAGGACAGGGTTTCCCCGACCTCAACAACTTCAAGATGTGTAGACTCCAACTCCCAGCATGCTGATTGGGAGAGTTCTTGGAGCTGGAGTCCATACCTCTTAAAATTGCTTGAGGTTGAGAGAAACATTGATCTAAGATTGTCCTAGTGGACAACCTGGTAAAGATGAGCCAGCTGTGTGCAGCAGCTGCCAAAAGAGCCAACACAGTCCTAGGCTGCATTAACAGAGGGATAGAATATCCCTAGGATATCCCTAGGATAGATATCCCACTACTAACCAGAGCATACAAAACCTTTGCTAGACCGATTCTCAAATACAGCTCATCTGTCCGGAACCCGCACTGCATATTGGACATTAATACAATTAAACGTGTCCAGAAATATTTCACAAGAAGAGTCCTCCACTCCTCTGCTCGCAACAAAATACCTTATGCCACCAGACTTGAAATTCTGGGCTTAGAAAACTTAGAACTACACCATCTTCGGTCTGACCTAAGCGTAGCTCATAAAATTATCTACTACAATGTCCTACCTGCCAATGACTACTTCAGCTTCAACCACAACAATACATGAACGCACAATAGATACAAACTTAAAGTGAACCGCTCCAAACTCAACTGCAGAAAATACGACTTCAGCAACAGAGTGGTCAATGCCTGGAATGCACTACCTGACTCTGTAGTTTCATCCCCAAACCCCCAAAATTTTACCCTAAGATTGTCTACTCTTGACCTCACCCCATTCCTAAGAGGTCTGTAAGGGGCGTGCATAAGAGCACCAGCGTGCCTACCATCCCTGTCCTAATGTTTCTTCTATTTGTATCTAGAGGTGATCTGAGGGCAGGACAAGAAGCAATGGATGGAAACTAATCAAGGAGAGAAGCAACCTAGAACTAAGAAGAAATTTCCTGATAGTTAGAACAGTTAATCAGTGGAACAACATGCCTGCAGAAGTTGTGAATGCTCCAACACTGGAGGTTTTTAAGATGATGTTGGATAACCATTTGTCTGAAGTGGTATAGGGTTTCCTGCCTAAGCAGGGGGTTGGACTAGAAGACCTCCAAGGTCCCTTCCAACTCTGTTTATTCTGTTCTGTTCTGTTCCGTTCCGTTCCGTTCCATTCCGTTCCATTCTGTTCTTATAGATGTCATCAGATTAGGGAAGAAGGGTTCAGCTGTTACAAGAATCATTTTTACAGCAACCTTACCCCCAGCCACTTCCTCAGGCTACTATCCTACTACAATCCCCGTTTCAAAAATGGAGCTGTCTTCTTTCTTCTAAAAGAGCTTACTAGCCCCTTTCCAGCCTGCTCCCAGTTACCTATTTCTTACCACCGCTCAGATGGCAGGCCATCTACGTAGTAGCAAAAGTGGTCCCTGAAGAATTGTCCTCCCAGGATATGGCTCTTCAACAATTAATTGTGCTTGGGGGGGGGCTTTTTTGTTAGCCTTCCCAGCTACCGTGTTTTCCCGAAAATAAGACCCTGTCTTATAGTTTTTTTTTGAACTCTGAAATAAGCACTTGGCCTTATTTTCAAGGAGGTCTTATTATTTTGGGGCACAAGGAGCAAGACAGGGTTCCTCTTGCCATTTTACCTGATTTCCAGCTCTGTCTCTCTAACCCTAACCAGAGGAAATGGCGGGGACCAGCTGCGCCTGTGGTTAAATATTTTCAGGGAGGCTTATTTTCAGGGAGGGTTTATTTGAGCACATGCGCTCAAAAGCCCAATTGGGCTTATTATCAGGGGATGTCTTATTTTCAGAGAAACACGGTACAAAAGTCTTAGCACCCAGAAAGAAAAAAAACCACCAATCTTTTAAGCACAATACATCACCCACACAGGTTCGAAGGTGTGTTGCGGTTTGCTTTGGGAAAGCTGCAATGATTCATGCCACCTCGCCTTTTTGAGGAACTTTCTCATAACCGGAGGGCAAGAAAGCATTGTATATGTGTGCGCTTGTGTGTGTCTGTGCGTCTTCCTGGGAAAAGTCCCCACGCCCCATGACTACAGCCAAAAACACCCCATCATCTGCAGCTTCTGCATTTCGGAGATGTATATATACAAGCGTCCATGCACATCCGTCATGCTACTGCTTGTCAAGGGAGTGGCCTTAGGCAAAGCACAGAAAAGGAGCAAAAATTGTAACCCCCCCCCAATTTTTAAAGATTTATAGCAGGAAATATTATGTCTCTCCGTGTACTTTTCTATCTTTACAAAGTCTCCTTGCTTCCACCACCTGGTCCATTACTTCATCCGTTGGCTTTTCTTCTTTAAAATCTTTTGTGGTTTTGAGGATCTCTTCCATTCCATCTCGCCGCAAATTCATTGATCTTTTTGTGGTTAATCCATCCAATATATATTCATATAAAAACACAAGTTGTTCCTCTTTTACAGATCCTTCCTTCCTTCCTTCCTTCTCTCTCTCTCTCTCTCCCTCCTTCACCCCTCCCTCCTTCCCTCCTGCTTTCCCTCCCTCCCTCCCACCTCCTTTCCTTCCCTCCCTCCCTCCTGCCTTCCTTCCTTACATCCCTCCTTTCCTCCCTCCTCCTTCCTTCCATCCCTCCCTCCCTCCTTCCTTCCCTCCTTCCCTCCTTCCCTCCTTCCCTCTTTCCCTCCTTTCCTCCCTCCCTCCTTCCTTCCATCCCTCCCTCCCTCCTTTCTTCCCTCCTTCCCTCCCTCCTTCCCTCTTTCCCTCCCTCCCTCCCTCCCTCCTTCCTTCCTTCCTTCCTTCCTTCCTTCCTTCCTTCCTTCCTTCCTTCTGGCGTTCATACTTTCTCCCCTTGATAGGGAGAGAAATCCCTGATAGGAAGAAAATCAATTTCTCTATTTGAGCTTTGCCCTTAACTTTTCTTGCTAGTACCTGATGTAAGTTTGGGTTTCTACATAGAAATCTACTCTGTGCCCTGGGTGAGACTCTTGACAGTTAACCTATACATGGATGACTCCAATTTTCAGAGTTTACATCTACTGAAACATAAACTGTTCTTGGTCATGCTTGGTTGGGCAACTCAATTTATGTGTTCCTAGAGTGTATGATTCAGTAAGTTATGCAAACTTCGCCTCTGCTCTCTGACTCATTTTTTCAGCCTTTTCTTCCCCATTTTATGGACAGACTTTATTGATATAATGCCTTCTTTGTAGATGGGTATATGAATCTATGCACAAAATTGGGATCCACTGGTAATCTCTAGGTGATCTGCAGTAGGACAGCGTGGGTTGGTATCCCAGATATAAAAGTGGCTTTGTTCACACATTATGCTGTGAATTAGTTTTGTTTTTGTTTTTTTAATTTTGATTTATATGCCGCCCATCTCCGGAGACTCAGGGCGGCTTACAATGCGTTAAGCAATAGCCTTCATACTTTTGTATATTTTATACAAAGTCAGCTTATTGCTCCCACAAACTGGGTCCTCATTTTACCTACCTTAGAAAGGATGGAAGGCTGAGTCAACCTTGAGCCTGGTGAGAATTGAACTTGCAGTAATTGCAGGCAGCTGGAAGCTAAATACTACCTTTAACAGTAGCATTAGTCTGCTGCGCCACTCAGGCTCCTCAGTTTGCTGTCTATACTACAGTTGGTTAGATTTATATCCAGTAAGCCATGGTTTACTAACATTTCAATGAAGATTCTAGTCATCCAAGTAGGTTGAATGACTTTTTTTTAATTTTTAATTTATTTTTTAGTATAATAGTTCTATCTTCCATTAAGCAGTGTATCATCTGGGTACATGTATCTTTGTGCAGTAAATAATCAAGATTCACAATAGTATTCATTGCATTAATACGTCTCTAATTTTACAATACTAATATTGAACTCTTGGATGACTTGTTGGTTCAAAATATTTCAACGTTTTTCCAAGTAGCTTCATGGGTCCTCCTACCCACCTCACTCAGACTGAAGAGTACTTGGATAAGCAGTGAAATGTTTCAAACAAAAAAAAGAAAAGAAGTCCAGTCAGCATTTTGCCTTCATAAGTTATGTGAATTCAGCAACGGTTCCCTCAGGGGTGGGTTCTAATTTTTTTTACTACCCGTTCTGTGGGCGTGGCTTATTTTGTGGGTGTGGCTTGGAGGTCATGTGACTAGGTGGGCGTGGCTAGCTGGTCAGAGTCATTTCTGGAAGGTCCTCGCACTTACGAACAGTCCTCGCACTTACGACCCGACTCATTTGTTTGCTTTTAACACTGATCAGCTGTAGGACGGCCCTTTGAAGCCCCGCGGCAAGAGTTTAAACAGTTTTTTTTCCCTCTAGTCATCAGCTGGGACTCAGGAGGCAGCAATAGATTGGGGGTGGGACCAAATAAAAGGGAAGAATAACGTGGGGGGGTGGGAGGGCGGGGGGGGAGAACCGGTTCGGTGACGTCATATCATCACTGCTACCAGCTCGGCCGAACCGGACCAAACCGGGAGGAACCCACCACTGGTTTCCCTGAAGATTATAGTCTATGAAATGAAGAAATGGAGTGGAAGAGATTGGCCTATCCCATTTCTTACTCTCTTCTTCTGACACAGAAAAGAAAATTTTGGTTTTAGTACTGTTGGAAGAAATATCCTTCTGGGTTCAGTTCCAAATGGGGAAAAAAGACACTGGAAACGGAAAAAGACACTGGAAACACGGTGGCTGCTTGGAAAGATGATTTTAATGGTGGACAGGATCACATGCCTTGAAGATCTTGGGTGAAGAGGAAAAAAAAGGGGAAAGATGCTGAGAGTGCCTGAGTTTTATACCCTCTCTGGGCTTTTGAATTTGAGCTTGTATTCTGATTGGTTGTCAGACTCCCATGGGGTCATGCAGGGGTAACTTTGTAGGTTGTGTTTTTGAGTCCCAAGTTTGGTTGACTCTTGCTGGGTGATGATGTAATGGTGTAATAGGCTTTGGAATTCCTATTATGGCTCTGCCTGAAGGTGGTAGATCTTTGTTAGGTAGAATAGACTGGCCCAGGCCTTAATCACCCATTGACGAAGGTGGGAGTGGGCTGAGTTTCTGCCTCCCTTTTAGGGGAAATATTCTGCCCTTTTTATATTTAGGTAGGAACATTTAGGCAGGAAAAATCAAAAGTATAAGTACAGATTAGGCGAGACCTGGCTCAAAAACTGTAACTGTCAGAGGGACCTTGGAGTCTTAGTAGACGATCACTTGAATATGAGCCAGCAGTGTGCAGCAGCAGCCAAAAAAGCTAATACAATCCAGGGTTCAGGGGTGAAATCCAGCAGGTTCTGGAGAACTGGTAGCGGAAATTTTGAGCAGTTCGGAGAACCGGCAAATACCACCTCTGGCTGGTGGAGTGGGAATAGAGATTTTGCAGTATCCTTCCCCTGCCACACCCACCAAGCCACACCCATAGAACCGGTAGTAAAAAAATTTGGATTTCACCACTGCCTGGGTTGTATCTCATTTTCCTAGGAGAGGGGTGGGTGCTAACTTCCTACAGTACCTTCCGTTTTACCTTCCTATTTTTTGGCCTCAGACCAGGGGTGAAATGCTCCCGGTTCGGACCGGATCACCCAATCCGGTAGCGATGGAGGCTGGTGGTTCGGAGAACCAGTAGCAAAGTTCCCTGCCCCCACCCCCCATTGCCCAGCTGACCCGCGCAATCATCAGAGGCTTTTTAAAAAAATTTAAAAGCATTTTTTCTACAGCCTCTTTGGCCGAAAAAATGCTTTTAAAAGTTTTTTAAAAAAAGCCTCTGATGATCGCGTGGCTCAGCTGGGATCATCAGAGGCTTTTAAGAACATTTTTTCTACAACCTCTTCGCCCGAAAGAGGTTATAGAAAAAAATGTTTTTAAAGGGAAAAAAAGCCTCTGCCGATCAGGCAAGTCAGCTGGGATCGTCAGAGGCTTTTAAAAAAAAAATAAAGCCTCTGTCGATCAGGTAAGTCAGCTGGGATCGTCAGAGGCTTTAAAAGCATTTTTTAAACCTCTTTGACTGAAGATTGTAGAAGAGGTTGACTGAAGAGGTTGTAGAAAAAATGGTTTTAAAAGTTAAAAAAAAAAAGTTGGCCACGCCCACTCAGTCATATTACCCCACCACCACCATGCCACGCCCACAGAACCAGTAGTAACAAATTTTACATTTCACCCCTGCCTCAGACCCCAGCGGAACGTCTAACAACACCCCCCCCAAATCTCCTCATTCCTAACACAATCGGCCAATACTACCCCCTAATAGCTTACAAGTTAAATTTAACCTTGCTTGGAATACAGGGATGGAAAGATAGAGGAGTGTGATGGTAACAAAGGAAAAGCTATTTTATTTCATGCATTCATATGCAAAGTGCCCTTCCCTTCTCTGTAATGTTCTATTTCCTGGTTATATTATTATAGTGTAACCAACAGAACAAAGGAAAGCTGTCTCTTTCACAGAGGAAGGCTGGTTTAGGACTTTGCTGTCTAAGTACTATTTTCACGCTGCATACCTTATGGCCCTCTTCGAAGGCCAGATCCTGGCACCGTTGCAATAGAAAGCCAGCCCTGGAAGATACACAACGACACACATAATGCACACCAGCCTCCTCTCCATCTCTTAGTGCTTTTGGAAAAAAATAAAAAGGACTTCCAGTTTTGCTGGTAGCTGGAAATAAGAATGCAGTGGCTGGGCTGAGAAACATCTGCTTGCTGAGACAGAACCATCATAATCCATCAGTCTAATAGAGAATGTAAGCCACTATTAGACTCTTTTTAAAAAAAAATTTTTTTTTTAATTAAAATTACCTGTCTGGCATTCCTAGCTTGAAAGCCAGATGGATGGCACATTACGGAGAGGTGGAGAAGCAATAAAATGGAAAGGAAGCAGACGAAGGGACGTCTCCACTGAAGACTTTCACCCACCCACTTTCTCCCTGCCTGCTTCACTCAGCTACTGCCTGAAAGATGGAGTTCCAAAGCACCTGCCTAACATCCTTTATTCCAGGGGTGAAATGCTACCGGTTCAGACCGGTTCGCTCAAACTGGTAGTAATAAAAGCTACCGGTTTGGGCAAACTAGTAGGAAAAAAATGCTACTGGTTCAGACGAACCGGTATTTCTGATGATCAGCTGTGCCGCGCGATTTATATTTATATTTATTTTATTTATTTGTTTCCATTTCTATACCGCCCTTCTCCAAAGAGGACTCAGGGCGGTGAACAGCCAAAGTAAAAAACAGAACATACAAAATTTAAAAACAGTTTAAAATAATTAAATATTTTGGCCGTAAATTAAAACAACCCAATTTAAAATCAATTTAAAATTTAACTCAAGCCAGCCCAGCTAGTTGAAATAAGTAGGTTTTCAGGGCCCGACGAAAAATCCGGAGGTCTGTTATTGTACGTATCTCTGGGGGGAGGTTGTTCCAGAGGGTGGGCGCCGCCACAGAGAAGGCTCTTCCCCTGGGGGTCGCCAGCCGACATTGTCTGGCGGACGGCACCCTGAGGAGGCCCACTCTGTGCGAGCGTACTGGCCGGTGGGAGGCTATTGGTGGCAGAAGGCGGTCTCGTAAGTACCCCGGCCCTAAGCCATGGAGCGCTTTAAAGATGGTCACCAACACCTTGAAGCGCACCCGGAAGACCACCGGGAGCCAGTGCAGCTCGTGCAGGAGAGGTGTCACATGGGAGCGCCTCGTCGCCCCCATAATCCCCTGCGCGGCCACGTTCTGGACCAGCTGGAGCCTCCAGGTGCACCCCAGGGGGAGCCCCATGTAGAGAGCGTTGCAGTAGTATTCTCTAGAAGGCATGAAATCTTGTTTTCTAATGAATCTAAACCGCGTGGCACAGCTGTTCCACTTATCTTACAAAAGGCTTCTTAAGCCTCCTTTTTCAGCGCTGCGCAGTAGTGCTTGCGGTGCACCTGCATGCAAAGCACGTGTTTGATGTGCACCACGCATTTGCGCGCGCAGCAAACCGGTAGCAGACTTCGGAGCATTTCACCCCTGCTTTATTCCATTAGAAATGTAGATGACACTAAGCAGGCAGGAATGGAGCCAACCAGTGGTGGGTTTCCAATTTTTTTACTACCGGTTCTATGCGCGTGGCTTGGTGGGCGTGGCAGGGGAAGTATACTGTAAAATCTCCATTCCTACCCCACTCCAGGGGAAGGTTACTGCAAAATCCCCATTTCTTCCTTTTTCATAAAAGTCCATTTTCAAGTTGAAAGTTTGGAGAACCCCCAAATCTCACTCCTGGCTGGCCCCGCCCACCCTGCCCCACCCCTCCCAGGAGTCCCATGAGGCCTGTTTTGGATGCAGGTTAAGTGCAGGATGTGATCGGAGGCTCAGAGAGGGCGAAAAACGGGCCTAGCAGCCTCCAGAGCCTGGGGAGGTTGTTTTCACCCTCTCGCAGGCTTGAGGAAAGCCTCTGGAGCCAGGGGAGGGCAAAAATGCCCTCCCCCCCGAATGGTGCAGGAGGCTGACTAGGCAACGCCCACCATGGCCATGCCCACCCAGCAACCCGACAGAGAACCCCTTGCTAAAAATTTTGAAACCCACCCCTGCATCTGTGGCAGGAAAGGTCATAAAACGGGGCAAAATTCGCTTCGCCAACATCCCGCTTTGCAACGGAAATGTTGGTCTCAATTGCGGTCGTAAATCAAGGACTCCCCGTCGAGTGTTTTAAACTCAAACAAGGCGGTTATATAGCTTAGTATAATGCGTATATCAAGCAAATACTCTGTAACCCACTCACATATAAAGTGGCCATTAAAAAAACCCCTTGGGGAAACAGGCAACCTTTGCAAAATTTCCGCTGAAAATTCCAACCCAGCATTTCCTCGGCAGCAGTCCCCATAAATTAACATTTTTATCTGTATCCGATGCCGCTGTCTCCTCTGCTTAGCTTATCTCCTCCCTTTGTGATTAAAAAAAAAAAAAAAACAGGTTACACGCCTGATATTCATTCTCCCCGCGTCCCAAACTGCTTTGCAATTCCTGATGTCAACGTTGGCTCGGGCTACGAACTATCTAACCCACCTGGATTATTATAAATGATATCATTTTCCATTTTCGATAGTCGGGTGGGAAACTCTAATTAAAGCACTCCTTAATGCTGTGAAGGCCCGGCCCGTGCTGCTTCCTTTCCACTGGAAGGTTTTTGAGATAAGGGTGCCTATCAGGAGTATTTTTCTTCCCATCATTTCCATCAGGTATCGACATTTGGGATAAAGGTGGCCGCAGAATAACAAAAAAACTCATGCATCTTTTTAGTTGCCAGGGGCTTCATTGGGGGTGGGAGGTACGGTGCAGCACACATCCATTTCTTTTCACATGGAGTTTTCCTTTCCAGATGCCTGCAGGGAGCACCTGCCCTCTGCAAGGAACTTTTATGGTAACCAAACTGCGGAACCAGTAGAAATTGTCTGTTCAGTGGGAGGAGAGCCCTAGTGTAATATTTTCAGAAGTCCACCCCGTCCCCGCCTCTGCAGTCAAGAGGCAGAGCACGAGAAAGTCTAAGCCTGGGGTGGCCAACCTGGACGGCTTTAAGACCTGTGTCAGGCCTGGAAGCCATCTTTTTCATTAGTTCTTCAGGCCTGCCACATTTACTACTGGGAGAAACTGGGAGGGGAGAATTGTGTGGAGCAATGGTGATATGTAGTCATAATAACATTCCTTTTTCAGAAAGTCAAGGTCAACTTGCCCTGCACCTGGAGGGTTGGAACTGGGAGGCATCTCCAGTCGGCACGGTGTTTGGATTGGACCATGTGATGGATTTGTGGGTATAATATTTTCAGAAGTCCACTCCCCCCTTCTGCCTCTGCACTCAAGAGGCAGAGCACGAGAAAGTCTAAGCCTGGGGTGGCCAACCTGACGGCTTTAAGACCTGTGTCAGGCCTGGAAGCCATCTTTTTCATAGTTCTTCAGGCCTGCCACATTTACTACTGGGAGAAACTGGGAGGGGGGATTGTATGGAGCAAGGGTGACAGGTAGTCATAACAACATTCCTTTCTCAGAGAGTCAAGGACAACTTGCCCTGCACTTGGAGGGTTGGAACTGGGAGGCATCTCCAGTTGGGACGATGCTTGGATTCGACTATGTGATGGACATGTGGGTGCTGGGTAGGGTCTTTGACTTTCCTTTGGGTGGGGAAAACCTGGAAGCTTTCAGATTCGGGTTTTCCCAGATGTACCAATATGACATCTCTAATAAAATGGAACTTTGTGGAACTTCAAGCCTCGGAGTTTTCTTTTGTTGGGGGTGTTACCTGACATTAACCCCAATCTGCTTTAAAAAATTCAACCAGCTCCCCCAAACTCTGGGGTGCTGTATGGGGTCCTGAGCCCCGAACGTTGACCTGAAACCGGGCGTTGCCAAGACTCAGGGAAGATGACAACCTGTGGACTTCAACTCCCAGAATCCTCCAGCGAGAACGTATTATGGCAAGGGTAATCCAATCATGGCAATTTTAGGATTTCTAGGACATAAGACAGCCTGGTTAGGATTTTCAGTTGGCTCCTATAAACTGGGGAACACATTACTGTAGGACAGGGATCTCCAAGCTCAGCAACTTTAAGACTTGTGTATCTCAACTCCAGCATTCGCCATACTGGGGAATTCCGCGAGTTGAAGTCTACAGGTCTTAAAGTCACCAAGTTGGCTGCCTCTGGCTTGGACTTTCTTGTGCTCTGCATCTTGACTGCAGAGATGGGACAGGGGTGGACTTCTGAAAATATTATACTCAGGCTCTCCTCACTCTGAATGGACAATTTCTACTGGTTTTATGTCCTATAAATTATAAAATTACCAAGATTGGATACCCTTGTCATAATACGTTCTGGGTGGAGGATTCTGGGAGCTGAAGTCCACAAGTCTTAAGGTTGCCAGGGTTGGACACCCCTGGTTTAAACCCTAAGAGCAACACAACTGTTGCAGGTGCCCATCACACTCAATATCCCAAAGGTGCTTTTTGGACTTTGGTTTTCCTTGAAAACTTTATCGCTTCCCATCTAAGAAACTTCTTCAGTTCAGTTGCCTTTTGAAAAAACACCTTCGGGACAACCATGATCTGGATGACTGAGAATCTCCATAGACATCACACTCAGTGGTTCTCTTTTCTTTGGCTTATCATGTTGTGAGAATCTAACCACCTGGTTTGTCAACATGGTTGATGGCAGAAAAGTAGACATCCTTGTTGGTTCAAGATCCCAGGAGGCCATTCCAAAAAGTACATACAGGTAGTCCTTGACCTACAACCACAATTGGGGCCAGAATTTCCATTGCTAAGGCAGGTGGTTGATAAGTTATGCACAATTATATGGGTTTTTCTTGCTACTGCTGTTCAGTGTGTCACTCCAGTTTTTAAATAAATCACCCGTTGATTAGGTGGATATAGTTTCCTTCCTTAACTTTGCTTGTCAGAAGCCAGCTGAGAATCAGAAATGGCAATCATATGACCCCAGGAAATTGCAACCGTTGTAAATACATATTCGCTGCCAAATGTCCCAATCGTCAGACCTGGAAGCCATCTTTTAAATTTGGGCCTTTAGGCCTGCCACATTTTCTACTGAGGGAAAATGGGAGGGGGGATTCCATAGAGTATGGGTGATATGTAGTGAAAATAACATTCCTTTCTTAGATAATCAAGGACACTTTGTCCTAGCACCTGGAGTTGGATGATTGGGTGGTATCTCCAATTTGGACGGTGGATGATTGGACCATGTGATGGACATGTAGGTCCTGGGCAGGGACTTGAACTTTCACTTAGGTGGGGAAAACCTGGGAACTTTCAGATTCCGGTTTTCCCAGATATGCTAATATGACATCTCTAGTAAAATGGAACTTTCAGGAAACTCAAGCCTTGGAGTCTTTTTTCATTGGGGGTATTACTTGGAACCCTGACATTAACCCGAATTTGATCGCATGACTATGGGGATGCTGCAACAGTCATTAAGGGTGAGGCCATTAGTCACTTTTTTCAGTGGCGTTTTAACTTTGAATGTTTGCTAAATGAACAGTTTAAGTCAAAGGCTACCTGTATGTGGAAAGCCAAGAAGAGAGCAAGAAGAGAAAGTAAAATTTATGTACATTGCATTAAAATGAAACAAATTAAATACACTTGACAGGATGGGGCCATGCGTTTAATAACTGCCCTTGTTTGTCCTCTTAAAAAATCTACCCTGTGTTGGGAACCCTCGAAGGAATTTAGGGCAGATCCAAGTTGGGAACCCCTGCTGGCTTGTAGGTTGTGTGAACCTCATAGTTGTGGTTGACTCAAATAAAAGTAAACAAATGAAAATGAAAGATCAGCTGTTCCTTCCTTTTTTTTTTGTTAATGAATGCCTTTGCTTCCAGACTCTGTCTATGGCCAGCTTCGGTTTTGCAGCTTGGACTCTGACATGCAAACTTTTGGGTCAAGAGGTCTCTCTATCAAGCCAGGTATCCTTCCTGGAACTTTGGCCGTGAAGAAGATAAAGAGAACCAGGCATTAAACATTGAGCCCTGTTGCAGGTGAGGTGATCGATCGACTCGGCAAAAGGTTGTCTTTGAAATTCCACCAGAGGGTGAAAAAAAATCTATAAGTAACTGTATTACAAATTGCAGGGAAAAAACTTTCGGATCAATCCCTAAGGAACTGCATTGTAATTCTTTTTATAAAAGGGCTTGTTCTGTAAAATACCTCTGTAGTATTCCCTGAGAACAAAAACATGGAATTTCTCTGAAATATGGGATTTAGTGGTCCAACATTCTGATAGGAATATTCTCCTGCCTGAAGCAGATACTCTAAAAATCTGAAGTAAGAAGAAAATTCTCAGGAGCTCCCAAAGAGTTGACTTTCTTGTTAAATTGTTGTTACAGTTAAGGAGTATCTCCTTCACAGGTACTTTGCAACATGGATGCCTGTACGGCTATTTGCAGTGTCTCATCGATGCATGCCCAAATTTGAGGACCTTTTCGCTGAAAACCATCACTTACCACCAGGTTTGCTTAATGACCGGCACAAAACAGATCATAAAACCGGGTCAGTCATGTGACTGACCCGGTTTTATGACCATTATGGCATACAGGCACATGGGGCAGGCTCCCTGGTCGTACATGAAGGACTACCCATATCTACATGTAAATGGGGGGACGGGGACATCTGTGTTAAGCATTTTCATAAATCTTTATTTACATAACTTTAAGCCACATTTATGTGTTGTCTTGGAGACGAAACTTCTTTCCACCGAGGCCATCCTTTATACTCTCTCTCTCTCTAGACATTGGTTGGCAACGATGGAATTAGACAATAGGATGCAAGAAATATACTAGATTGGAAACACAGATAGTCCTCGACTTACAGCCACACCTGAGGCCAAAACTCTAAGCTTTTATAAGCACATTTAATTTTTCTGAGAAAGAGGAAATAATTCAAGTTGCAATAATAAAACACTAATTAGGGCTCAGCCAAGAAAGATGGCACATCTGCCTTTTAATGGGCTTCTGGATTATTGCAACCTACATCAGATGAAAGGGTTTAAAGGTAAAGATTTGCTAGTCGTTTCCGGCTCTAGGGGGCAATGCTCATCTCTGTTTCAAAGCCAAAGAGCCAGCACTGTCCAAAGATATCTCTGTCATCATATGGCCGGTATGACTAAACAGGCCAAAGGCACACAGAATGCTGTTACCTCCCCACCAAAGGTGGTCCCTATTTTTCTACTTGCATTTTTTATGTGCTTTCCAACTACTAGGTTGGCAGAAGCTGGGACGAGTAACGGGAGCTCACCCCGTTACGCAGCGCTAGGGATTCGAACCGCTGAACTGCCGACCTTCTGACCGACAAGCTCAGCATCCTAGCCACTGAGCCACCGTGTCCCTAAAAGGGTTTAGGTCCCCATAATTTCTCTAGCAACTTTGCAATTCCATCCAGCCACCCTAAGTCACTTTGATATGAGATGGGCAGCAAATAAATTTAATAAATACATAAAGTGGGCTATTTGTAGATGCAATTTCAAGCAAAAAAAAATATTAAATAAAAATCCTCAACCCAGCTGTGATTGTATTACCATCACATGGTAATGATGTATTACCTTGCAATGACCTAATGCAAGAAAAGAATGATTTTTAAAAATTCTTTATTACTGATGTTGAATGTCAATGGAGATTCTCAGTCATCGAGGCCATAGTTGTCTCAAAGGTGCTTTTTTTCAAGAGGCAACTGGACTTTCTGGTTTTTCTTTGAAGACATTTTGCTTCTCCATCCAAGAAGCTTCTTCAGCTCTGACTGGATGGTGGGGAATGGAAGGATTTATACTCCTTGCAGACAGCTGGTCATTAGCTGGTCGTTAAGGTCACCTGGAGATTTATCTGTGTCATCAGGGTCACCTGAGTAGTGCAAACCAGTGTGGAGCCATCTTGGAACTGTTGAAAGTTCCAAGAAGGAACTTTCAATGCTAAAAGGATGCAAATGACCAGCTGTCTGCAAGGAGTATAAATCCTTCCATTCCCCACCATTCCAGTCAGAGCTGAAGAAGCTTCTTGGATGGAGAAGCGAAACGTCTTCAAAGAAAAAAAACAGAAAGCCTAGTTGCCCCTTGAAAAAGCACCATTGGGTTTACTGATGTTGGTATTTTATTTATATTATATGTATAATTTAATTATAAATGGAATATGAATAACTTTTAATATTCATTAATAATACTCATTATTTAATGCACCGTTGGAAGGATTGGAGGACCTGGTCAGCAACAGAAAATCGATCTATATTTTCTATGCGGTGCTGCAAGGCTCGTAATCCATCAATAATCAATGAAATCAAAGCTCCAGCTGCCTCCTGGACCTGTCCCGTTGCGGGTAGGAGGGCGTAGAACGCCGAACTCCCTCGAAGTCCCCCTGATTGGTTCCTCTAAAAGGGGGCGGGCGTGATTAAAAAAAAAAAAGAAAGGCTTTTTATCCTTCGGCGGCTTCTTGGCTGAGCGCACCGTCTGTCTTCTTATCTCCCGCCTCCGCGTGGCGCGCTTAGCCAACCTGGCGACGAGGGGGGCGGGGCGACTATCCGGCCCCTCCCCCCTCTCACCGATGACGAAAGCGCGGCTGGTGGTGGCGCCGCCGCGGTCTCCGCGCGGCAGTTGTTCTTGGGCGGCGGCGCGGGATGGAGGCGTCCGGGACGGTGCGGACGGGGGACGCTCTCCGGGCGGCGGCGATGGGGTGCTGCGGTCGGTCGCTTCTGTGGCTGCTGCTCTTGTGTCTCGGCAGCCCCGCGGCCACTCTGGCCGGCTACATCGAGGTAAGCGAGGGGCTACAGTGAGGGCGGCGTCGGGACCCCCCCCTCTGCCCGAATGGGCTGCTCGAAGCCTCCCGTCCCGAATGGGAGGGCGCGACCATCACCCGCCGTGAAAGGGGGGGGCAGCGAAAGGTCATTTGAGCTGTGCGTTTCCTCTCCTTGGACGGTCCCATTTGGGGAGGGGGATTTCATATCCTTGCATGGGGTGTGTGTGGGTGATTTGCACGGCTGCCCAGGGACGAGGAGAAACAACCCCCCCCCCAAATATGCTGGCTCTGATAGAGGATCTCTGGATGCCCCGCTGGATGGCAGTGAAACCTGGGTCGTTAATTGGTCCCGTCTTAGGTCCCGGTGCGAGAAGCTTCCCAGGCTCTGCAGAGGCTCGGAGGGTTTTTTTTAAAAAAACTAGGCTTCCCTTTCCATCCATTCCCACCTCCCCACCCCGAAAGCCCTTTTCCCGGCTGCTCTTTCCCGATTCTGCAGCGTATCCCCCCCACCTGCAGTCCCTTTTCCCTTTGCAGCCCTCTCGCTTCCTGGAATGCACAGGACACACAGTCACATTCCGGGGATTGCATAGGTAACCTATATAGGCACGTATCAGAAGGCGAATGAGCTGCAAAACTATACATGTATATCTATATGTGTGTATATATATATATATGTGTGTGTGTGTTCCAGGTATATTAGTAAAACAAGAGGCAGACATATTGCGAACTCTGGAACTTAAGATTTTAAAAATTTTAAAAGAATTAAAATTTTATTTTACTAAGCTTTCGTCATCGTCAGAGTATTAAACTACCATTACAGAGATCTCTTCCTTATATATACCTGCCTACACACACACACACAAAATAGACAATGCACAATATACTCAATAGAAAAACTATATATGTATATATTTATTTTCTTGTCTTTTCGTAGGCCTTTATGTAGATTTTTCTCTCAGCCAGGTTTTTTTCCTACGTAAATCAAGATCTTTTATACAGCCATAGCTCAGTGAAATCCCATTCACTAGTTTCTAGGCTTTTTCAGACATCAAACCAGTATTTTGCTCTCTATTGGGAGACTAAAGACAGCAAAATACTGGTCTGATGTCTGAAAAAGCCTAGAAACTAGTGAATGGGATTTCACTGATAAAATATAAATCAAGTATAAAAATCTTGATTTACATAGGAAAAAAACCGGCTGAGAGAAATATATATATATCTATGTGTATATATATACATATATGTATGTATGTGTATATATATATATATACACTGCTCAAAAAAATAAAGAGAACACAAGCAGAAGACATCCGAGATCTGAATGAATGAAATAGCCTTATTAAATACTTTGTTCGTTACACACAGTAGTTTTGTGTTCCCTTTAGTTGTTTGAGCAGTGTATAAACTACTGTACGTAAAGAACAAAGTATTTAATAAGGCTATTTCATTCATTCAGATCTCGGATGACTTCTGCTTGTGTTCCCTTTATTTTTTTGAGCAATATATATATTGGCCAAGACACTTCCAATTTTACGTGGGAGAAGACCCGAATAACCAAAGACCTACATATATATATATATATGTATGTATGTATGTATGTATGTATGTATGTATATGTATGTGTAAATATATATGTATATATATGTATATATAATGTATACATAGTATCTAGATATATATATATAGAGAGAGATAGAGAGATATAGATATAGATATAGATACATCGATATGGTCAGGCAAGGGAGTTGCATATACATATCGTTTTGCAACCCACTTGCCTCCTGTTTTTATATACATGCACATAATCATTTTAGCCATTGTCTATGCACTGCAGGACGAAGGCCTCTTCTGCATGTTTCCGACCAACATGATTGTGACACATACACATACACACACGCACATAGACATATATAGTGTGTGTATATGTACTTGGGAGTTGCCAATTACAAATCTCTTTGTATGTGTATAGGAGATATATGTACACTTCTCACTTGGTGGCTTCTCCATTTGCCTAAAGCCGTTTCCCAGCTTCAGCTTTGCACCTTTCGGGTGTTTCTCCTTTCCTCCCACTACAAAGGTGGCTTTATGTCCCCCCCTTTTCAGGCAGTTCAAAAGAAGAAGAAGCAAAAGAAAATCTCCCTTTTTGCTCCTTCATCTTCCCATCCTGCTAGTTTTACCAGGCTGTCAGGGATGACAGATAAGTGCGAGGAGGCAGAGGTGGGGGAGCCTCCCGGATGCTGTTGCACACCGATGGGTTCCCTGGTGGGATTTCACAGGGTAGTGGTGACGAAGAAAAATGCAATTCAAATGAATGGGATCCTTGTTGAGATGAATTGTGTCTGTGTTGGATGTCTTGGGGCGGAGTTGAGGGGTGAGGGGAGAAGAGAAGTTACCTGTTTCTTTAACGTTCGTAACGTCCTTTCTAACCCAGTCTGAACAATGCTGCAGCATCCATCCTTCTCCCGAATCTCCTTGGAAAAAAATGTACTTTTCCACTTTCTTGGAGGGCAGAATATTTGCATTTTATTGATCTGCCAGGACTTGGTCCGCACCCCCCACCCCATTTGCTCTCTGCGTTTACACAAATCTCTCTCTCTCTTTTTTTTAAACGAAGCGTTTTATGTTTATTCAAAGTTGTTGTAATGATTTAGTAAAATAACCCCAGCCAAATTCAATTACTGGATTGCACTTAAACTACCGCTGTGGCTGTCCAATAGAGACCTTGTACAGAACAGCAAGCTGGCTCCTGATTTCGGGTTGTTTTTTTTTCCCTCCCCTCTGGCCATTTTATAACCGGGATTTTGCCTGTGTTTGTGAAAGCACTTTAGGGTTCTCCCTCATTACAATATCCCCATGGGTCTGTTTTCTTTTGAGATGTATGGAAAAGGCATGGCATTGTGTGCTTTATAAAGCAAAGGTTGCTGAATGCTGTTTGTTTTGCATAAAGCTTTTTAAATAAGTGGTAGAGAGCTTAATCAGCAATGCTTAAGGTGGTATATGAAGCATTTGCATTTGCTATCGAGAGATTGGTTACAGAGTTAATCGCCTGAGTCTTTTGTTTTTACCTTGTATGTATGTGCGGACATATTTATGAGGACTGACCTCTGCATTCTTGGCACAGGAACAAGAAATCTGGCTT
Organism: Pantherophis guttatus; assembly: GCF_029531705.1. Next base: position 15,017,665 of record NW_026844048.1, on the reverse strand, counting down.
CGGATCAGTCTAGAAGCTTGCGTTAGGAGACTGTTCGCAGGGGAAAGCATCTGTTTCATTAACCTGATGTTATCTGGTGAACGGAGCTTGACTGTTTGCCAGTATCGGCTGCCTATATTTGCAATGGCTTTCAGGTTTCAGATTTATCAGGCAGTATAATTAAGGCATGCCAATAGGGTTACTCCTAACTGAGAGGATGCTTGGCCTCCCTTAAATCTGCCTTAAAGCTTATGGAAGACAATCCTGTCTGGTTAAAATGGCTTTCAGCCCCAAACTGCGTAGGGTTAAAGAAGAAGTAGCAGTCTTAATTCTCAAAATGAAACACCTCTCTTAAAATGGAAGCTCTTGCTATTAACAGTTCTCCAGAGCGTGTAGAAATAACTTTCCAAGGATGTGTCCCTCCTCACACCGTGCAGAGCTCATTCTTCATGCCATGCTCGAAATATTCTCGGGAGGTCCTGCTTAGGATGATCGCCTTACGCAATAGATCTCTGTGGAATCTTTGAATTGAAGATAGGCCCCTCTTCCCGTTTTGTTCTTGGCGATCCTGTGGCACGATTGCACATCCTTATAATTTTAGGACAATGGATTTTTCTTTTCTTTTCTGCAACTTGGCCGGAGAAGGTTTTTGGTTTTCCCCAGCATTTGTTTGCAACACGGTGGTGGCGATTTGGTGGTTGTTTGAAGATCACTCTCAAAAAATTGTCCAGCCAGGTTGATAACGCGGCACGATGAGAACGGGATGCAGGATTCTAGCAAAAGCCCCTATCGGGTTGCTTGGCACGGGTAACGTGCCAGTGGGGAGCTGTCATGCTACTTCCTGATGGGGAAATTAAATCTCTGCACCTGTTAAAACCTTCTAATGGTATGGCATTTCCCCTCTTTGAGCAACGCAAACTCAGCTGTGCATATCCTGTCTGGATGCCGTCTCTCACGATTATGAACTGATGGCATGAACTCTTATTTCCTTCCTGGGTAGCTTTGATTTAGAAAGAAACTAAAGCTGAGATTACTTTCCTCGGATTTAATAAAGGGGTGCTGTCTTTTTCTCCCCATTAGATTCACTGATTTGGCATAAGTGTGTCAGGTAGATTTTTCACTTGGTATTCTCCGCTAAGAAGTCTCTGAGAGCAAGTCGGGCATTAATCTGTTTAATGCTAACACGTCTGTTTCTTCTTCATCCTCTGTCTGAAAGCACATGTATGTGAAGCTTAATCCTGCATAAATATTCATAGTGCACGTTTCTGGTTTTGCTGCTTCGTTCATGAATATTAATAACAATTCCCTCATTTTTTTTTTTTATTAGAAAGTTTCTGTTTCATATGCAATACCCCAGCACGGTTTACGAGGCCTTATTGCATTTATGGTATTTATATCCTGTTTTCTCTGACAGCCTTAGAACAGGATATATATTTTTTCTCCTCTTCACGATTGACTTTTGAAACATTTTTGTAAAATATTGTGGACTTGAGCTGAGTTTTGTGGCCAATTGAGATTCAAATGGGAACTTTTCGTCACACCTGGACCCTTTGATCACCATAAGAAGTTTTTAAAATGTGATAATAGGGAGCTAGGATGCAGTAAAATGAAATATTACTTATATTTAAAAAAAAAAACACTTTGAATTAGACTGCAGTTCTAAATCACCTTGGGCAAAACATCACCTGGATAAAAATAAATAAACATTTGGCCAGCTCTCTAAACCTGTTGAAGGCAATGGATATGGGGTAAAGTCTTCCATGAAATCAAATCAACTCAAACTGAATTTCTTTTAGTTCATTCAGGAAGGGGGCTGTGCCATTTTTTCCAGAGTTTCTGTGCTATAATTCACAGGTACCTGCCAGTTGGCTTTGCTAGCTGTGGGGGCTTATAGGAGATGTATATCAACAGCAAGTGGAAACGCGATAAACCTTATCTCTGCTTCCTTCTGCATTGGTACTGCCCCAGAAAAGTATTCGCTGTTGCAAGCTGAAATACAAGAACAGATCAAATGAATCCAACTGGATGTTTACCAGCTGGGCTATTAATGCAGTTTAGAGCTATCATGAAATGGAGATTAAGCTCCCTTGAGAGAGATCATTTATACTTGGGAGTGCTTTGAAGAGGTTAAATTCAAATTATTGACCAAGAGTTGCTGTTTTTATTTGGGAGCGGGTTGTTTTCTGTCTGTGGCTTACCCAATGGCCTGCTTCGTTTTAATGGAATACTTGTGTTCTGAAAATCTGCAAGATGGCATCCTAGCAAAAAGAAGAAAGTCCAAATTAGGGATAGCAGTTTGGGTATCATTTATGTGTAGAAGTTGTTCTAAAGGATACTGTCAGGAACTAAAAACCAGACCTACACGTGCAGAGTTCAAACTAGCTATAGGCAGTCCTCGACTTACGACCACCATTGAGCCCCAAATTTATGTTGCTAAGTGAGACATTTGTTAAGTGAGTTTTGCCCCCATTTTACGACCTTTTTAGCTACAGTTGTTAAGCGAATCACTGTGCATTTTAAGTTAGTAACACGGTTGTTAAGGGAAGCTGGCTTCCTCGTTGACTGCTGGTCAGAAGGTCTCAAAAGGTGATCATGTAACCCCGGGACACTGCAACTGTCTTAAATAGGAGTCAGTTGACAAGCATCTGAATTTTGATCAGGTGACCATGGCAACGGTGAAATCCCCCTGGTTCTATCCAGCTCGCCGAGCCGGTAGCGGCAGCAGTGGGAGGCTCCTCCCACCTGTCGGAAGGACAGAAGGTTCTGCGCATGCGCAGAAGAGGCGTCTGCGCATGAGTGTGAAAAATAGGTCAGTGTTCTGCCCCAGCTACAGATCCCAAAGAACACAGCACACACACAGTTTGTACAAAACTTAATTTACTAAAATAACTCAGTCTTTTTCAAAACAAAGGCTGTTAATAAACTTTCTTAACAGCTACAAAAAACCAAAGATAAAGTAATCACAATCTTACTAAGGTTGGCAGAAAGCCCAGAAGCAATTTGCAGAGAATCCAGATGCGAAGTAGAGTGAACTAAAGTTGTTCCCTGCAAATTGCTTCAGTCGGCGTTCCTCCATAAATAGGCTAAGGGAGTGGCCAATTAGCCCCAAGCCTTACTCTTGAGGAGACTTCCTCCTGAGGAGCCACTCCTGCCTTTTGGCTGCTCTGCGCGCCCGTGCATCAAGAAGAGGCTCCTCCACTTCATCCTCTTCACTTAAAGGAGCTCCTGGAGGTTCTGAAGGCCCTGGCTGAATCCCTGCCTCTGGCACCACATCTTCTCCATCCTCCTCATTGTCCGACTGGAGTGCCAGCTGCATAGGCTGCTGGCGCAGCACCACACCAGCCTCCTCGGTGTCAGAATCAGCTACAATCCACACAGGCCGCTGCTGGGCCACAACAATCAGAAGTCACTTTTTTCAGTGCCGTTGTAACGTGGAACAGTCAACTAAGCCAACTGTTATAAGTCGAGAACTACCTGTACTTTATTATGCTCTATTATGCCTATAGTACAGGAATCTCCCCAAACTGGCATCTTTCATCTAGGAAAAGCCACATAACGCTCAAAGGCATTTTGGAGGAGGGAAGAGATCAGACTCGTGTTTACATAGCGAGTCCAAGCTAATTCCCTGCTTGACTCTCCCTCCCAACTAGGACCATTGTGCGCTAGCAGAATCATCCCATTGTTCAAAAGTCAATAGAATCAACTTGCTCATACTGGAAACGTGTAACTACAAGGGCTAGGTGTGGTGCTGTCAAGGTAAATTATATCTTAACCTTAATGGAAATTGTGGTTAATTATTACAGTTTTTTTTTAAAAAAATCCTACCAGTTGGGTTAACAGCGTGTTAGCATGATGGCCATATTAGCTTCCTGATGAGATGTTGCTTTTTTGAAAGATGCTTTTGAAAGATGGATGGCCCATCAAAAATGCGACGTGTAGGTTAATTGGGCCTTCCAAATCAGAAATTTCAATTTGTTTATGGCCCTTAGCTGCCTGCTTTAAGCATTCAACCTCTTTTATAACACACAGCTCATTATATTCAATTGCCTAATAAGTTTTGAGCCAATAACTTTACCCTTGAAGTATTACAACTGACGTACAGCTCTTGCGTATCGCTTCATTAGTTCCCTTTTCACGGCATGCATTTAGGTTTAGTCGGTCCCCATTCTTAAGAAATTCTCTTTTTGCTTCCTCTTATCCTCACTGCATCTTTCTCGGGTTTGTGATCCAGAATGGTCCCAGGCAGTCTCCTAAAATATATATTTTTTTCTTACTTGTCTGTTTTCCTGCACCTCATTTGAGTTTCCATGGCATTATAAAATGTAAGCCAGTCTGCAGGTCTCTCAATGCTTCAGTACTTGCCTTATCCTACCGTAAATTGTTTGAATTTTTAACCAAGAGCCTCGGGTTCTCACCGATGAAAGCTTGAGTTAGGACCAGGGCCAACATTTTCTGATGCTCCGCTCCAGTCTTCAGAAGTTTTAGAAAAAAGTTTGAAACAAACAACCTTTTATTCAAGTAGTGAATAGTATTAACACAAACTGGTTCAGTTCCTCAACAGGCTTTTAATTGTTTTAATTGAACATTTACAACCTGATTTTGATACAGCTGTGACGCAAGAGGTTACCAACATAAAATGTCTTCTTAATTTGTTCCCTACTTCTGCGCGTCGTTGCAAGGGAACGGTTCATTGCGAAGAAGGCTGGTGTTGCATTCTTTAAGGAATTAGTGAAGAAATATTCTTCATATTTTGGTGTCTTATTACAAAGTGACATTGTTTTGTAAGATCATAGTGGGAGATAGGAGTAACTAAGAAGTTAAATGCCCCAACATCACAATTAACATTATTACAGCAGCTGAGATGTTCCATTACTCACCAGATGAAATCTCTCTCTCTCTCTCTCTTTCTCTCTGTCTCTCTCCCCCACTCGCTCTCCTCGCTTTCTCTCTCCCTCACTTTCTTCCTTTCCCTCTCCCCCTCCCCCCTCTCTCTTTCTTCCTTTTTCTTTCTTTCTTTTTCTTCCTTCTTTCCTTCCTTCCTTTCTCTTCCTTCCTTCCTTTCTTTTCTCTTTCCCTTTCTCTTTCTTTCCTGCTCTCCTCCTCTTGCTTGCTTTCTCTCTCTCTCTCTCTCTCTCTCTCTCTCTCTCTCTCTCTCTCTCTCTCTCTCTCTCTCTCTCTCACACACACACACACACACACACACACACGATTCTAAACAGAACTACCCAGGATCCTCAAATCATTTCCAGCTTAGGCAACAGCCTACCCTTTTCTGAGGCCCTCGCCATCTTCTTTGTAGTCTTTTGTCTCTGCTTTGGGCTGAAGTACAGTCTGGGAGCTAATTCCTTTCCACCAGATTTGCTCACACCTCTGAAGCCGCTGCGTGCCTCCCCTCACCATCCCGCTGTTGCAGCCATCAAGTTTATTTTTCGGCCTGTCATTGTTTCTCCTTTGCCCTGCTTAGCGTTTGCAGAGCCAGACCCTGTTGAGAGCAGCAGTTGCCAGCTTGGCTGAGCTCTGAGCGAGATTCTATGAGCCAAAAATGATTAGACAAAAAATCCTCCGTAACAGTTTCCCCTCCCTCCCCATTTCTCTTATAAATTGTGAAGATTTATCCTTCACATAGGAATCGGAGGTGGCCCATCCTATCAGCATCCTTCGATCTGGTGTTTACCAAATATAACCAATTAGGGCAGTGTTTCTCAACCTTGGAAGCTTGAAGATGGGTGGACTTCAACTCCCAGAATCCCCCAGCCAGCTGGCTGGGGAATTCTGGGAGTTGAAGTCCACCCATCTTCAAGCTACCAAGGTTGAGAAACACTGGATTAGGGCAAGGGTGTCCAATCTTGGCAAGACCTGTGGACTTCAACTTCCAGATGGCTGGCTGAGGAATTCTGGGAGTTTATTTATTTTATTTATTTATTTATTATATTTCTATACCGCCTTTCTCCCGTAGGACTCAAGGCGGTGTACAGTCAAGAAAAATATAGATACACAAACATCATAAAATTGCTAATTAAAATTATTATTATAACATAGTTATAGTTATAGTTTATTATAACAGAGTTGAAGTCCATGAATCTTAAAAGTTGCTAAATCTGGACACCCCTGGATTAGAGCGGTTTTTTTCCTCCCTCTTTTCAAGCTGTTGGGAAGTGTAGAAATTGGAGTTTAGTGTAACACAGCCAGATGAAACTAGCACTGATGTCTTGTGTGTGCGTGAATTTGCATGGCTTTATATTGTTGTGGACAGAAGTGAGCATTTGAATCTATTTGTGTACAGGTAAATCCTTAATTTACAACAAGAATGGAGCCCGCAATTTCGGTCCTAAATCATTACAGTCATAAAGTATGCCTTATTTTACAGTCTTTCGGGGAGTGTTTGTTAAATGAACCCATTATGCACTATGGACCATTTAAGGAAACATGATATATGTGTAAAACTGAATCGTTCAAATTGCAAAGTAATATGGTGAATTAGATGGTTTGTTAAAGCAGGAAAACCAATTCTATGGGTTTTGCCAAAACGATACATAGTCCTGGATATGTTCACCAGCAGTGACTGACCCAAACAGCTTTTACTTTTAGTATTTGGATCCCTGAGTAAAACAATATTACTTGCTCCAAGTTGTTCGTCATAGGAATGATTTTCCAGATTGTGTGTAGAAAAGCATGTCAGATTTGTGAATTATTATCATTTTCGTTTGTTACCCGGTGGTGAGATTATGCATCGTGATATGCCACATAATACAATTGGTTAGGTTTTGGTTTAGCATTGCTAATGCATACCCAACCACTATGGTATGTGTATAAACCAGGTTTTTGGGTGGCTTAGACCAGGGGTGTCAAACTAAATTTCATTGAGGGCTGTATCAGTGTTGTGTTTGGGCTGGGGCGGGGGGGCGTGGCGGCCGTGGCGAGCTCGACATCACTCATGTTGGGGGCACTTGTGGCGGCCCGAGTGCTTTGCCTGTGAAAATGGGCTCCTGAGCCCCATTTTCAGCTGTGCCAGCAGTGGTGGAATTCAATTTTTTTTTACTATCGGTTCTGTGGGCGTGACTTGATGGGCATGGCAGGGGAAGGATACTGCAAAATCTCCATTCCCACCCCACTCCAGGGGAAGGATGCTTCAAAATCCCATTCCCACCCCTCTCCTGGGGGAAGGATATTGCAAAATCTCCATTCCCACCCCACTCTGGGGCCAGCCAGAGGTGGTATTTGCTGGTTCTCCAAACTACTCAAATTTCCACTACCGGTTCCCCAGAACTTGTCAGAACTTGCTGAATAAGACCCCTGCGTGATGGCCTCCTGCAACCCTCTGCCAGCGAAAACGGAGCTCAGGCGGGTGCATGTGGCCCTCCCCAGTTCTGTTTTCACTGACAGAAGCATCGCGGGCAAGTCCTTCGCTGTTTCCAGGGTGGCCCTAAATTAAGGACCCGGCGGGCCGAATCCTGCCCCCCGGGCCTTGAGTTTGGACACCCCTGGCTTAGATTAACTAGAATGCGGACTCCAAACAATTCACATTTGTAGGAAATGCTACACTTTTGAATGTTGTTAATCGCTAGAGGTAGTTGCTCACCGCTGTGGTGGTTCTGATAAGAACGGTTGCCGTTTAATGTTTTGTCTAGGGAGATCAAGGGAGGAAAGATTGTATGCCACATTTCCCCCCTGAATTGGCCTAGAGAGGAAATGGGAGGAGACGCGTAAAGTTGAGTAAAACAGGATTGCTCTGATTTACAAAGAAAACCCACAAAGCTTCCTTTGTTGAGGGCAAAACATTAACCAGGCAGCTTAGTGGTTTCTCTTCCTTTCTGAAGCAATGTCTGCATTGCTTCAGAAAGCGCAGTACAGTGCAATTGCGCAATACAGCGCAATACAGAGCAATACAGAATGCGCTGTTCTTCTCATCATTGGCTATGACCGGTTCTGTGATTTTTGTGCCTGCGTGTTTCATTATTATTTGGTTTCGCTGATTGACATCTTCTTAGAACGCTCGCTATAGCGCTTGGTTTATAATGAAGTCGTTCCATCCGATCTTTACAGCATCGCTGGGGATAACGGAACTGCAGAGAGCAAAGCAAAATTAGGTTAGACACCATCACCAGAGCGTATTCAGACTCCTATTTAAAAATTACGAGGTTTTCTGCACTTTATTACAGTGGGAAATAGAGATCTTGAATAGGAGATTAATGGCTGGTCCGCACCGATTGATGTCTGCATGGCCCCCAAAACAATTAGAGGCACTCCTCATGTAAACAGAACTATTTCAAAACCCTATTCACCAAGTATTTAACCAACATTTGATCCCATTGTCCAATAGAAATGCACAACTGTGGTGATTTACCTCAAGGCATTTCATTCACACATTTCTGTGGCCAGTCCCATTTCCCTTAGGGAATTAGAAATTTGGTAATTTACAACCAACCGTGATTTTTTTTTGCAAAATTCCTGTGAAATGAAATGAGGGTGGGGCAGTTAATTACGCCAAAATCTTTACCTCAGATATAAAAAAAGACATTATTTTATTTTATTATTTTTTAAAAAATTTTTTTTTTATTAAACAGTTTTGTCTTTAAAAAAAACATAGAAAACAACCACAAATACATCAAAACAAAACAAAACACAGCAAACAATACATATCATCTAAAGCAGGGGAGGGCAACTGTGGCTCTTTTACAACCTGTGGACTTCAACTCCCAGAATCCACAGGTTGTAAAAGGGCCACAGTTGCCCACCCCTGGTCTAAAGTCATTTTACAGCTTTCTGTATTGGCATATGTATTTTGCTCATGTGGTTCTCTCTTCTATCATATCTATTTACTCCTCGATAATAGTATAATAACGTTACATCAATATGTATATATTAACACATATAGTAGTATTCATTATTCTTGTCTACCGGTTTATGTTCATTTATATTTACATCTCTTTGTTTAATATTGTTCAATTACTGCAATTTAGGTTTCATCAGTACTAAGTTAAACATTTCCTGTTTTGGTTTCTATTTCTAAAAGTCATTGTTTTATTAACTTCCTTCCACCCAAGGGTGAAATGCTTCCGGTTCAGACTGGATCGCCCGAACTGGTAGCGATGGCGGCGGGTGGTTCGGAGAACCGGTAGCAAAAATCCCTGCCCCTCCCCCCCATGCCCAGCTGAGTCGCACGATCATCAGAGGCTTTTTTTTTTTTTAAAGCATTTTTTCTACATCCTCTTCGGCAGAAAAAATGCTTTTACAAATAAAAAAAAAGCCTCTGATGATCGCACAGCTCAGCTGGGATCATCAGGGGCTTTAAAAAGCATTTTTTCTACAATCTCTTCGGCAAAGAGGTTGTAGAAAAAATGGTTTTAAAAGTTTTAAAAAAAAAGTTGGCCACGCCCACCCATTCACATTAACCCCCCCCCACCAAACCACGCCCACAGAACCGGTAGTAACAAATTTTAGATTTCACCATTGCTTCCATCAGAACTTTTTTAAAAAAATAATAATAATGGCGTTGTAACCAAGGCATGACAGGTAACAGTCCTTGATGGTGCTATTGATACTTGTTTGAATCATGCTTGATATTAAAATTAAATGTTTTGGGACTTCAGTAGAATCTATAAATACAGGAAGCCAAAAGTCATGTCTTGCCATACCTACCTTTTGTTCTGATATTCCGAGAAAAAGGGGGATCACATGATCACATGGGATATGGCAACAGTCATAAATGTGAGTCGATTTCAAGCATCTGAATGGAAATCATGGTGACTGTAATGTTGCTGCAATGGTCATAAGTGTGAAAAATGGTCATAACTTTTTTCAGTGCTGTTGTAACTTCGAATGGTCACTTAGAAAACTGTTGTAAGTCAAGGACTATTTGTTACTGCTTCACAGTGCTTTACAGCTGGGGTCCCCAACCCCCATGGACCAGCCCCTGGGCCACGGCATGCCAGAAACGTGGCCACACAAATGAGCAAAGCCCCATCTTACAGGATGCAAGCAGCACATGGACTCCCACCCCCTGTTGTGGCCCCGCCCTCTGAGTCTGTCCCATCGGAGGAAGAAAGCTCTGAGCATGAGGAAGAGGAGTCAGCCAGGCCTCCCTCTCCAGGCCCCTCCCCTCTGGCAGTGTCCCAGGTGCCGGTCTAGGGAGAAGAGATTAGCAGGGAGACAGGTGGCTCGGATCAGAGTGACGGAGAAACATCATTCCTGGACGCACGCCTCCGAAGGCGTGATAAACGATTGCAGCAGCTCAGGAGGCGTGCTAGGGATTAGAACTGAGTCACTGGACCACACCCCAGAGACTATATAATAGAGGGTGGTGGTCAGTGATCCTTGTGACGAACAAAACTAACCTTGAATAGTCACTAAAGCCTCGTTCGGAACTGCGGAGAGAAAGATTTATTGTTGTCGGACATTTGGAAGCTGAGTCTTTCTGAGTCTCTGTTTTTCTGTGAAAATAAAGGCACTTGGCAGACGGTGTGTCTATCGCTGCCAAGTTGGAGATAAAGAAACTGGGTGCGTTCCAAAGTGTTTCCTTAACCCTCGGCTGGCTGTGTTTGTGTGTATGTGTGGACGGGGACAGATCACCCCCTCCGGTCCACAGAAGAACCTCTATCCACGGAATCTGGTGCCCAAAAGATTGTGGGGGGGGGGGGCGCCTGCTGCTTTACAGCCTTCTCTTAAGTGATTTACCGAGTCAGCCTCTTGCCCCCAACGATCTGGGTCCTCATTTTACCGACCTCGGAAGGATGGAAGGCTGAGTCAATCTTGAGCCGGTCAGGATCAAACTTCTGGCTGTGGGCAGAGTTAGCCTGCAATACAGCATTCTAACCCCTGCACCACCAGGAAGGAGAATGAGAAAAGGAATAAGAGAGGAGGGAAGGGAAGGAAGGAAGGTGGGAAAGAGAGGGAGGGAGGGAGGAACAAACAACAATAGTACTTAGACGGGTCAGCAACCTGCAGCTCTGGAGCCGCATGTGGCTCTTTCACCCCTCTGCTGCAGCTCCGTCACTCAAAATATGTGTCACAACCACCAATGTGCGACACCTGCCGGAATGCGATTTATTGAGCTTTTCAACCCCCGATAAGCCAACCATGGATAAATCCAAGAAAAGAAAAGTTTCAGAAGAAAACAGAATGTTTAATTTTAACTACATATGCTAGTTTTGTGGCCGCCAGGGTGGATAAAAATCAATGATTTTTTTTAAAAAAAATCAAAAAAATCAGATTTTTAAAATTTAAATTGGGTTTTTTTGATTTACATCTGATCTTTTTGATTTTTATCGAATTTATTTTAATAAAAAACTTGGGGTAAAAATCTATCGTAAGATAGTTTTCTATTTAAGATACATAAATAATTTAGTTTATTCAGCATGAAATGGAGCTTAGTTGTGTAGCATGAGGCTGTATATTCTGCAACACTGGGACTATCGGTGAGTCAACAGTGGGTCAAAGGAGTAGCAGAGATGACAGTTGCTCTTTAAAAATTATGATTTAAATCGAGTTGATTTAAATCAAGCCTTTTTACTAGTGATTTAAATCATGATTTAAATCACAATTTAAATCAACTCGATTTAAATCAAATCCACCCTGGTGGCCGCTCAAGAAATAGTCAGGCACGTGAAGGGTTTTGTGGCTCCCGGTGTTTTCTTTTCTGTGGGAAACAGGTCCAAATGGTTTTTTGAATGTTTAAGGTTGCAGACCCCTGACTTAGACCTATATACTGCTTCAGAGTGCTTTATAGGCCTCTCTAAGCGGTTTACAGAGTCCGCATTACCCGCAACAATCTGGGTCTTCATTGAACTCCTGTCTGTGGGCAGAGTTAGCCTGCAATACTGCATTCTACTCACCGTGCCACCATGGCTCCTAATGCAACATCTGAATAGCTACAGGAATAGCAGTAGCACTTAAACTTATATACCGCTTCACAGCGCTTTACAGCCTAGGTCAGTGATGGTCAACCTTTTTGCCATCATGTGCCAAAAGTAGGGGGAGCATGGGGGGAGGGTCGCACACGCATGTTCCCACACCCATAATTCTATTCTATTCTATTAATTCTAATCCGTGCATGCGTGTGCAACCCCCCCTCGCTCCCCCTGCTTTTGGCACACGGTGGGCCCGGTAGGCCCGTTTTTCACTCTCCCCAGGCTCCAGAGCCTTTCTAGGAGTCTGGGGAGGCCAAAAAAGGCCTTCCCCCCATGGACGTCCTCCGGAGGCCGGAAACAGTCTGTTTCCCAACTTCCAGTAGGCCCAGAAGGCCCAAAAATTATCTGTCCAGCGCGCAGATGCCCACCGATATGGCTCCGGGTGCCACCTGTGGCAGGCGTGCCATTGGTTCGCCATCACAGGCCTAGGTGGTTTACGGAGTCCGCATCTTGCCCCCAATGATCTGGGTCCTCATTAGACGGACCTTGGAAGGATGGAAGGCTGAGTCAACCTTGAGGTGGTCAGGATCGAATTCCTGGCTATAGGCAGAGGTAGCCTTGCAATACTGCCTTCTAACCCCTGTGCCACTACGTCTCTTGGTATGTGACACTTTGTCTGCAATGAATGATTTTACAGAGCTCTATTATATTATATTTGTCATAGCCAAAGTAAACATTCACATTTAAGCCCATAACTTGTTGCCAGGGCTTTAACTCCTGTTATTTTTAAGTGTCTGAGCATGGGAAACACACATCTTTTGATCCAGTGTGGTCAAGTGTAAATATATCAGCATTGAAATTTGTTTGATATACTAGTCATCTTCGGTTTAAAACCATTTGTTCAGTCACCGTTCAAAACCACAACAGCATTGAAAAAGTCGACTTACAGCCAGCCTTCAAACTTAACAAACATCATAACATCCCCATAGTCACGTGATCAGAATTTGGCTGTTTGGCAATCAGCACGTACAATTGGCACGTCCTTGACTTACAACAGTTCATTTAGTGACAACTTGGAAGTTACAACGGAACAGAAAAAAGTGACATGATTCATTTTTCACACCATTTTTATGACCGTTGCAGCATCCCTGCGATCATGTGATCAAAATTCAGATGCTTGGCAGTAGGTTCATATTTGCGATAGTCGTAGTGTCCCCTTTTGCGACCTTCTGACAAGCAAAGCCAATGGGGAAGCCAGATTCACTTAACAACCGTGTTTCTAACTTAACAGCTTCAGTGATTCACTTATCAACCGTGGCAAGAAAGGTCGTAAAATGGGGCAAAGCTCACTTAACCAATTTCTCACTTAGTGACATTAATTTTGGGCTCCGGTGTGGTCGTAAGTCGAGGGCTACCTGCATTTATAATGGTTCAATTGTCCTGGGCTCATGCGATCACCATTTACAGCATTTCCAGCCAGCTTCTGACCGAATCAATGGGGGAAGGCTGATTCACTTAATGACCAACTGATTCATTTAACAGCTGCAGTGATTTGCCTAACAAAAAGGCCAAAAAGGTTGTAAAATTGGGTGCGACTCACTTAATAACCATTTTGCAAAGTAATGGAAATTCTGGTCCCGTTTGTGATCATATCTGTCTTTGGTAATGGGCTGGAATTCAGTTCCAGCTGCTCTGTTTTATCTTATTGGCATCCATGCAGATTTTTCTCAGTAGTTCCATATCTAAAGTAATGAGTGTTAGGGTCAGGGTTCCAAGTAACAGACGTAACACAATCTGAGCCCTGGGTGTTCCTATAAAGTACAGATTTATTAGGCATGTCATAGTGGCACATCTGGTGAAAACCCGACTCTGAAGTTCCCACGGTTTTCCCCACCCAAATTAAAAGTCAAAGTTCTTTCCCCCCAACCCACATGTCCATCACATGATCCAATCCGGTCACAGCCCCAACTCCAGTTGGTTTCAGTCCACTCCTCCTCAGCACCTGGTGAGAACGTCCTTGGTTCCCAGGAGAAGGAATTTTATTTTGGCTACAAGTCCCCAGCTATCTCTATTCCCCCCTCCCGTTCCCACAGCCAGTGTAGCTGTGGCAGCCCTGAAGATGCTCCAAAATGGCTTCAGGGTTGACAGTGAGCATCCTTATGCTTATATAGGTAGTCCTCAACTTTATGATTGCAATTGAGCCTACGATTTCTGTTGCTAAGCGAAACACTTGTTAAGTGAATTTTGCCCCATTTTACGACTTTTCTTGCCACCATTGTTAAGTGAATCACTGCAGTTGCTAGGTTAGGAATGTGGTTGTTAAATAAATAATAATAATTATTTATTTAATTTATATATAGGATTCAGGGCGGTGAACAGCCAAACAGTAAAAATACATAGATACAAAATTTAAAAACAAAGTAAAATCGAATTAAACAAATTTGGCCCAAACATATTAAAACCCCAATCATTTAAAAAACCAATTAAAATTTACATAATTAAAAAGAGGGAAAAGATTAGGCCAGGCCCGCCTGGTGGAATAAAAAGGTCTTAAGAGCGCGGCGGAAGGTACGCAGATCCGGGATCCTCCGTATCTCCGGGGGGAGCTCGTTCCAGATAGTAGGCGCCCCCACAGAGAAGGCTCTCCCCCTAGGGGCCGGCAGTCGACATTGTTTGGCCGACGGCACCCGGAGGAGCCCCTTTCTAGGAGAGCATACCGGCCGGTGGGAGACTATTGGTGGTAGTAGGCGGTCCCGTAAATAACCAGGTCCTGAGCCATGGAGCGCTCTAAAGGTGGTAACCAAAACCTTGAAGCGCACCCGGAAGACCACCGGCAGCCAGTGCACCTTGCGCAGGAGAGGTGTTACATGGGAACGCCATGTCACTCTCATTACCACCTGCACAGCCGCACTCTGCGTCAGTTGGAGCCTCCGGGTGCTCCTCACGGGGAGCCCCATGTAGAGAGTGTTACAATAGTCCAGGCGGGAGGTGACGAGGGCATGCGTGACCGTGCGTAGGGAGCCCCAATCCAGAAAGGGGATCACATTCTGGGACACTGTAGCTTTTATAAGTACCTGTCAGTTGCCAAATGATGGAATTTTGATGAGATGACTGGGGGAATGCTGCAACGGTCATAAGTGTGGAAAATGGTCATAAATCACTTTTTGAACTTTGAAGAGTCATTAAATAAATTGTTGTAAGTCGAGCACTACTGTACTGCTCCAGTTTTAAACTGGAAAAAAACCACTCATTTTACCACCAGATCTTCATCCTTTTTTACGAGAATGGTCTTTTAAAAAATTGTTTGGTCAGTTTTCAAAGCGTGGTCCAGAAATGCTAGCATTCCACACCACGCCAGTCAATGTTTTCTGGAGCTAATGGAGTTGGAGTCCACTCATTGGCTCATTTCTTGAGTTTCTTTCAGATGGGGGAAAAAAAAGATACTAGCCACATCTCATTTTTTCCAAAATAAAATCCATTTTTAAAAAACCTTTTGTATTGTAGCCTTAAGGGGGCAGGTGGTGGGAAGGAATGACAGGTTGTAAGGTTGCAGCATGTTTGTTGATTCTGGCTTGGCCAAGGTAGAGGAGGATATACATAAATTTAGGCTCTAGCAAAAGTTGCTTCTAAAATTGTCTGGCCAGCAAGTGTCCTTCTTGGGGGATAAATGGAGGTTTTGATGCTCCTGCTTTGCCATGGAAATTCCTCATTATGTGCCAAAGCGCCTCTTTGAATCTAAAAACCCGACTTAGTTCCAGGGTGGATTTGATTTAAATCGAGTTGATTTAAGTCACAATTTAAATCATGATTTAAATCACTAGTAAAAAGGCTTGATTTAAATCAACTTGATTTAAATCATAATTTTTAAAGAGCAACTGTCATCTCTGCTACTCCTTTGACCCACTGTTGACTCACCGATAGTCCCAGTGTTGCAGAATATACAGCCTCATGCTACATAACTAAGCTCCATTTCATGCTGAATCAACTAAATTATTTATGTATCTTAAATAGAAAACTATCTTATGATAGATTTTTACCCCAAAAGTTTTTTATTAAAATAAATTCGATAAAAATAAAAAAAATCCGATTTAAATAAAAAAAATCCGATTTAAATAAAAAAAATCTGATTTTTTTGATTTTTTTTTAAAAAAAACCCATTGATTTTTATCCACCCTGCTTAGTTCTAATAAATGGGAAGAAGATCATCTGTCTAAAACAGGGGTGGGGAACTATGGCCCTTTGATGACTTGTGGACTTCAACTTCCAGAATTCCTGAGCCATCTGAGACTTTCTTGCAATCTTTGAGTGTCTTCAGCCAGATCAGTTGGGAAAGTCTTTATGCTCAGGGCCATCTCTATACCACAGCTAGGGAAGTCGGTTGACATAACTCAGGGGTGTCAAACTCGATTTCATTGAGGGACGCATGAGGGTTATGTTTGACCTCGGGCGGTGGTGGTGAGGGGGGGGCATGGCCAGTTCGACGTCACTTGTGTCGGGGGGGCCTGTGTGGGCCCCGAGCGCTCTGCCAGCAAAAACGGGTTCCCGGGTTCCTTTTTTGGCTGCGATAGCCTCCTGCAACCCTCTGCCAGCAAAAATGGAGCTCAGGAGGACCTCCCGCAGCCCTCACGAGCTCTGTTTTCAGCTGCAGCAGCCTACAACCCTCTGGCAGTAAAAGCAGAGCTCGGGAGGGCCACCGTTTTCACTGGCAGAGGCACCGCGGGCCACTCCTTCGCTCTTTCCAGGGCTGCCCTGCGGGCCAGATCTAAGCACCCCGCGGGCCAAATCCGGCCCCTGGGCCTTGAGTTTGACACCTTTGACATAATTTCTCAGAAGTTATATCTGTATCTATATATCCAAGGAGAGGGTGACCAAAATTAGCATAAAAATGGGACAGTAAGGATTCCTTGTGAGCAAAAACTAGGCCAGCAGCAGGAAACGGTAGCCAATCTGCTCTGATAATTGGGAGTTACCATCAGAAAATGAGGCTGGCTGACCTGTTTTTTTGCCAGCAAGCAAGGAAAAAGATGACTTTTCTTTCACTTTTGCTGACATCATGAGCAGGCTTGTAAAGAAGGACACAAGGACATTGAATGGTACAACTTGCCATGCTATGTCCTGCTTTGCTAGAACTCCCCTGCTAATGCTGGTTAAGAGTTTCTACAGACCAATGTTTCTCCACCTCGGAAACTTTAAGCTGTGTGGACTTCAACACCCAGAATTCCCCAGAGAGTCATGGTGCCTGGAGAATTCTGGGAGTTGACACACACATATTTAAGCTGCCAAGATTGAGAAACACTGCAGGAGGAATAATACAATATATTGTGACCCAGAGGAACAAAATGTTTTCAAAAATGGGTTTGCACATATTATTTATATCATAGTCTATTGCCGTGAACCTATGGCACGTGTGCCGGAGGTGGCACGCAGGGCCCTCTCTGTGGGCACGCGCACCATCGCCAGCTGCTCTTCCAGGTTCCGTCATGCACGTGCGCATCAGACAGCTGGTCCGACATGTATGCGCACCGCCCAGCTGCGCTCTTCCGGGTGGCTGGCTGGTCTTTGCACATGCGTGCACCGGAACCCGGAAGAGAGCAGCTGGCCAGTGCACATGTGTGCAGGACCAGCTGCTCTCTTCTGGCCTCCAGCGCTCCAGTTTTGGCACTCAATGCCGAAAAGGTTAACCATCACTGGTCTATTGCATTAAGCCACAGACTACATGTTGAAGTACAGTTTAGAAGCCACAGCGAACAAGTTTACACAACAAGCAATCCACACTGAGGCTTAAATAATATGTAAATCCAGTTTATTGTGCCTTGGTTTAAAAAGTATGGTTTAACGCAACATAGGAATCTAAACATAATACTATATTTCTACACGGATAAGGATTATCTCTGTTTTTCCAGAGAGTTAAGCTCAGATTTTATGCTAGCGTTGAGCACTCTATAGTTAAAGGGTGTAATGATTACATAAATTACTAAGTCCATTTTATTGCACAACTGCTTTGAAATGATCACACAAGTGTTTACTGAAGACTCTTAAACTGTTTTTCAAGCAACCAAACAAAACCAGTACAGCTCGTAAAAATGAACTGCCTTTTGCCAAGATTGAGTTGAATTCCTTAATTTTGTAATGTCGCTAAGCAGTTTTCAAAGCAAAAATTGACAGTCTTTGGAGAATCTATCCTTTAAGTATCACAACAGCCCTAACAGCCTTAGATGGAGCTTCTGATTACATAATTCAAAGAATTATTTCTGCATTAGCTATTTAATGTCAAAAATAAAGCGATGTCCTCAAACTTTTAAGACTTGTTTTCTCACAAGTCCTGGAGCTGATGAATTCATTTGTGTTGAGGAAGAAGAATCTGTGGAACAACAATTCTCCCCACTTAATGATATGATAACATGATTAAAAGCCTATTATAACTACCCTGTTTTTCCCAAAATAAGACATCCCCTGATAATAAGCCCAATCGGGCTTTTGAGCGCATGGCAATAAGGCCAAGTGCTTATTTCAGGGTTCAAAAAAATATAAGACAGGGCCTTACTTTTAGGGAAACACGGTATGTCTAAATAGTTAGAATATGCTAAATTAAATGTTCAGCCATAGAAGGAGGCTTGGAGGACTGCAGTGATAGTTCATTCTGGCATCTATAGGATCATTTTGGCGTCACAATTTTATAGATCTGAAATTATGGTTAATTCAACACAGATGATTATTTTGTGTTCTATGAACATCTGCCTCTTTAGTGACCAATTGATGGAATTTGACAGCTTAATTGACAGGGAAGCACTGCTTAGAAGCCACATGACAAAGAGTTTTAAGGCTCTGTCTTGAACAAAAATGATTTTGCATACTAATTTTTGTCTCTGGAAAGGCTCATCGTTTTTGTAGACAATCATGCTTTTTTGAAAGTTTCAAGGCCAGGAGGACAATAAAAGTGAAAACGGTTCACTTCTCTGGCTTGTTTCTGTGTTTTCTACTGGAATGTAATTTTGTGAGATGTTCAATAGACGTAGAGTTTGTTCAATGCCTTGTAAATCAGCAACACAATATGAACATACCAGGAATAGGGTAAGTGGAGATGAATTTTACTGAGGGCTCACTTTAGTATTCTTGTTTCCTATAAGTTCAAATTCTCACGGACACCATTTCTAAATGAAAGAATTTAGTCCTGAAATATGGAATATCCAATGGTGGAATTCAAATTTTTTTGACTACCGGTTTGGTGGGCGTGGCAGGGGAAGGATACTTCAAAATCTCCATTCCCACCCCACTCCAGGGGGAAGGATATTGCAAAATCTCCATTCCCACCCCACTCCAGGGGGAAGGCTATTGCAAAATCTCCATTCCCATCCCACTCCAGGGGGACGGCTATTGCAAAATCTCCATTCCCATCCCACTCCAGGGGGAAGGCTATTGCAAAATCTCCATTCCCACCCCACTCCAGTGGGAAGGCTATTGCAAAATCTCCATTCCCACCCCACTCCAGGGGGAAGGCTATTGCAAAATCTCCATTCCCACCCCACTCCAGGGGGAAGGATATTGCAAAATCTCCATTCTCACCCCACTCCAATGGGAAGGATATTGCAAAATCTCCATTCCCACCCCACTCCAGGGGGAAGGATATTGCAAAATCTCATTCCCTCCCCACTCTGGGGCCAGCCAGAGGTGGTATTTGCCGGTTCTCTGAACTACTCAAAATCTTCAGAACCTGCTTAATTTCACCCCTGGGAATATCTAATCATGATTACTCACCTTTTATGAGCAGCTAAGAGCTACATGGAACAGCTGTGGGAGGGTTCTTAGGCGGAATGATCGTTGAATGTTTTGTGTCATTATTAGGCAAACTTGTTTGACTTAATGAAGAATGTAACCACTGTAATTTCTTTTGCGAATTAGTTGTTCACGATTCCCGTAGGAAGGCACGGTGAAGCTGAGCAGTTAACAATCTTACAATGACCTTGATTGAATATTCAGACTCTGTAAGTTAATTCAGTAGGTAAACATTGGCTTCAAGAATTCAAAGTAAATGGCACTTCCAATTCCTTGGCCCAAAGGTCAAAAAGAAGAAATAAAAGAAGAAGAAAAAGTCAGTAGAGTTGAAAGCTCCTTTAAGTATTTAAGGAGCTGATTGTTAGCAACATGGTTATTATACTGAGATGCTTTAGCTTAAAAGACAATTAAAGAAGCCAAACACAATATCTATGAATAATTTGGAGTGCTAACTCGGATTTATAGTGACATATAACTTTCCTCCTGTTCTGACCTAGGCTTCCCGAGTCATTAAAACACAAGAGTAGTCCCAAAAACCTCTTTTATTGCAACAGCTGTGAATTCTGCTCATTCACAGAGGAGTCCCAATTAGTTATAAAGAGTCCTTCGGGATAATCGCCCACCTTTATCTCCCTTGACACACTGCCAAAGATCTAATTGGCAATGCCACACGGAGTCCAAAATCAAACAGAGCTTCAGGCTTTAAGCTGAACCGAACGAACAAACGTTGCTTCCTGCAAAGGCCCATGTGCCTTTGCTCCTCTTTTAAGCCTTATGGGAAGGGCCAATCATCTCCCAGCCCTACTCCCGAGTCGTCCCTTTTGTTTTAGCTGTTCTTGCCTTCTGGCAGCCCTGCGCATGTGCGCACTGGGAACAGGCTCCCCCTGTTCCTCTGCCTCGCTCATGTCCGACTCTGGAGGCTCCGGAGGCAGCACGTACCTCCCAGATGGCCCTTTCTCTGCCTCTGACGCAGAGCCCTCGTCCAAGCCTTCCCCTGATTCCAGGACTGGCCCATGGTCCTCCCCAGCCTCCTCACTGTCCGACTCTGCTGCCAGTTCCGCAGCATTGTGCAGCATTGTGGACCACAATACCTCCCCAGCTACATACCAATTCTTCCTAATGTATACAAGTACAGACAATTCTATATCTCAGAGTTTTATTTTAAAACGAGAGTAATTGTCAGTAGTTGGACAAATCTATTAAATTATTATACATATATACATTACACAAATTATTCAACCTATGGCTATAATTGAACCCAGAATGATGGTCATACATAAGTGATGATCATTGTTAAGCAGGTCAACACATAACTCAATTTTACGACATTTTGACGGCGGTCTTTAAGCAAACACCGTAACAATACCGTAGTTCTTGAGTAAACCCATTGTCCATAATGGGTGGGGTGGGTTTTGTTTTGTTTTGTTTTTTGCCAGAAACTGGAAGTAAAGACCAGTTTCCGGCCAGAAAAAAGCTGACCACAGTCATGTGACTGTAGGATGCTACAAATAGCCCATAACTGCAGGTCAGTAACTGAGTACCCAAAATGTGATCACATGACTTTGAGGGGTGGGGACGACAACAACCCTCAGAACTTTGAGTCTGGTTTGCGAGCACCCTTTTTTGGATCCGTCGTAACTTCTGTTGCTAAGCAACCAATCGTATTTAACAGTAACAGAGTTGAAAGGGACCTTGGAGGTCATCTAGTCCAACCCTTTGCTCACGCAGGAGACCTGTACTAGGGATTCGAACCGCCGACCTGCCGACCTTTCTGATCGACACTACCCATAATGTAGGACGGCTGTACTAAAAGGAAGCAAAAATCTGGTGTTAATGCTGCCCTTAACACCATTAGCGGATCTTCATTGGGGTGGGTTCCACTTACCTTTACTACGGTTCGCAGTGGGATTGTGCAGATCACCCATGATGACATCATGGTGGGTGGGCGGAGCCTCCCGCTGGTTTTACTACCGGTTCTATAGAACTGGACTGAACTGGGAGCAACCCACCACTGATCTTCATCTGTTTTTATAGTGGGAAAAAAAATGCTTGCCAGAGTTTCACGTTGAGGGGTACACCTATCAAAGTGAAGCCTACTCAGAAATGTTGAGTTGTAGTCGCACGACAGTAATCTTTCATTCATTTAAAAAAAAAAAATGCCCAGAGACTATTGTGTTTATCTAAGATTTTCTCTATAGAGTACGGCTTTAAACCACATCCAACTCACTCTCGCTGCCCAAGGCTTTAATTTTAGAATTAATGGTTTTCATTCGCTGGATCCCGCTGTCTTCAGGCTTCCTAAACTTGTTCATAAGTGAACCGATAGCGTTCGTCTTACTCTAGAAATCAAGGGAAGGGACTTAAAGCAAGCTCGAGATGACTCATCTGAGGTTTGCCATTTAAATTCAGAAGCAAATACTAGCCCGGTGTTATCTATCTTTTCCAGATCTGACTGCTAATAATAATTCTTCCTTTCTTGGACGCCTGCCCCATGTATCGTATTGTAATTTTCAGCAATGTGGGATTTATTTATTTATTTTTAAAAAGAAAAAACAAAGCAATAAAACTTGGACGAACTGTTCATCTGCTGATCCATTGCTTGCTGTGTCAGGCATTAATCAGCCTTTATTTAAATAAATAAATAAATAAATAAATAAATAAATAAATAAATAAATAAATAAATAAATAAATAAATAAATAATAAACAAACAAACAAACAAACAAACAAACAAACAAACCAGGAAAAATAGCTAGGAAACTACCACCCAGCCCCCTCTTTTTTTTTTTAATTTGATTTATATGCCGCCCTTCTCCGGAGACTCAGGGTGGCTTACAATGCGTTAAGCAACAGCCTTCATTCTTTTGTATATTTTTTATACAAAGTCAGCTTATTGCCCCCACAAACTGGGTCCTCATTTCACCTACCTTAGAAAGGATGGAAGGCTGAGTCAACCTTGAGCCTTGGAGAGATTCAAACCAGCAGAAATTGCAGGCAGCTGTGTTAATGACAGGGTGCACTAAACCACTGTACTATCAAGGCTCCTTAAAAAAAGTATTAGGGAACTGTTGAAAGTGCAAGTGAAGCTTCTTTGTTTATTGGAAATTACCAAGCAAGATTTTAAAATGTTCATAAAGGTAGATTCCCCACGGACATATGTGCTAGTTGTTCCTAATTCTAGGGGGTGGTGCTCATCTCCGTTTCAAAGCCGAAGAGCCAGCGCTGTCCGAAGACGTCTCCGTGGTCATGTGCCCAGCGTGACTAAACACCAGAGGCGCACGGAACGCTGTTCCCTTCCCACCAAAGGTGGTTCCTATTTTTCTACTTGCATTTTTTACGTGCTTTTGAACTGCTAGGTTGGCAGAAGCTGGGACAAGTAACGGGAGCTCACCCCATTACCCGGCACTAGGGATTTGAACTGCCGAACTGCCAGCCTTTCGATTGACAAGCTCAGCGTCTTAGCCATTGAGCCACCACGTCCCCCAAAATGTTCATACCTCTTACTAAAAGGGGTTGCTTTAAAAGGATTTGGCAGATGAACTGAAGCCATAAATCTATTTTTTAAAAATGTCCGGTGAATGACACAATAGCAATAGCGTTTAGACTTATATATTGCTTCATAGTGCTTTACAGCCCTTCCAAAGCGGTTGATAGAGTCAGCATCTTGCCTCCAATAGTCTGGGTCCTCCTTTTATTGACCTCGGAAGGATAATAGTAGGCTGAGTCAACTTTGAGCCAGTCAGGATCGAGCTCCTGGCAGTGAGCAGAGTTAGTATCAACCCTGAAGCTTGCCTGGCTGAAGCCATTTTGAAGCCTCAGTGTTGCCACACTGAAGCTGAGGGATAGGGAGGGGGGAATAGAAGTAGTTGGGTTTTGTAGCCAAAACAAAATAGTTTCTCTTGGGAACCAAGGACATTCCCACAGATGGCCAGAAAGAGAGAGGAGGAGTGAAGTTAATGTAAGGGATGGGGTTGGAGAATCTAATGGAGAAATATATCTGGGACTGCCAAAAAGCCTGAATTACATCAATATAATAAAGACATTGCTGGAGCTTCAGTTTATTGAAATAGATTGAGGCTACAGGAGTATATTTAAGTGACATCAGAAGGTTGTTTGGTTCTTAGAAGAGTCTTGGATTGAACCCAACTGAGTTAAAATTCATGACTTATTCTCTAAAAGAACTTCAGCACAATTTAACAGTTCAGGAGCGTTTCTTAATACAAAGTCTAACTCAGGTTGGGCTCAGTTTGTTTTCTGATTCATAAAAGAATGTCTTAACGTGATTAATTGGACAAGAATGGCTAAAATGAATTTTATTGTCTGAGCTATCAGTAAATGCTCAGTATAAACTGACAAATGGAAATCTGTTCTCATCTTGGCTTTGTCTGTTTATAGGCACTCATAGCACAGGTTTTAATATTTTATGGCCTTTCCTCTTTGGAGCCTCAGTGCCATTATTGCTGCTGATTTGGGCTCTGAGTCTATGTATCGCCTCCTCAGATGCCTCCTTTTTTTTTTTTTTAAATTGATTTATATGCCGCCCTTCTCCGGAGACTCAGGGCGGCTTACAATGCGTTAAGCAATAGCCTTCATACTTTTGTATATTTTTATACAAAGTCAGCTTATTGCCCCCACAATCTGGGTCCTCATTTTACCTACCTTAGAAAGGATGGAAGGCTGAGTCAACCTTGAGCCTGGTGAGATTTGAACTTGCAGTAATTGCAGGCAGCTGATGTTAATAACTGTTAATAACAGTGCTTTAGTCTGCCGCACTACCAGGCTCTTTAAGTGAGGTACAGTCACTAACTTGCTATCAGTTAAAGGGCCTTGTCTGTGTTGGCACCCCTGTGTGGGAATGCAGCGCCCTCTAGAGATGATTAGCTGATATTTCTCTTAATAGCATTTTAGCTGTAGCTTGCTGCTGCTTTTGTGTCGGAAGCTCTAAAGCGCTTCTGGGTTGGAAGGATTAGCTGGTGACATCACTATTGCCCAGGTAACACCCAATTGGGTGTTCATGTCCCCATTAATGAATGTAGGCAACCCCCTTTGTATTTCAGAATTTCTTTTCAGTTTCAATTTTAGGTCTATGAGCCACGGTGGCGCAGTGGTTAGAGTTCAGTACTGCAGGCTACTTCTGCTGGCTGCCTCAATTTGGAAGTTCAAATCTCACCAGGCTCAAGGTTGACTCAGCCTTCCATCCTTCTGAGGTCAGTAAAACCAGGACCCAGATTGTTGGGGGCAATATGCTGACTCTATAAACCGCTTAGAGAGGGCTGTAAAGCACCGTAAAGCGGTATATAAGTCTAAGTGCTATTGTTTCGTGTTCCATTCTGTTACTTGGGGATGCCAGCATATCTCTATTGTTGCCGAATTGCATTTCTCAATCGTTTTTCTTCTGTGAACATCCAGAGAGCTTGCTGCAAGCCAACTCATAAATAATGTAAATAAATAGTGACACAAGTACATTTTTCTCAATATAATCCTGATATTTAACCAATTAGAAGATGTCAAACTGAGCGTTTGCTTTGATTCTCCTTTTTTTTTTTTTTTTTTTTTTTGGCAATTTCTGGATGAACTTGCATCCAAGTCCTGTTGGAAACGTGACAGCTGAGAAAGAAAACATTGCAATCCCACAAGCATACTACTGTTCATGTGGTAAACTACCTTTAAATATAGCATTCAGTACAAATAGCCTTTGATCTACAACCATTTGTTTAATGACCGTTTGAAGGCACTGCAAAAAAGTTGCGACTAATTTTCACACTTACGACCATTACAGCATCCCCATGGCCATATGATCAAAAAATAGACCAGAACAGAATAGAACAGAAGAGAAGAGAAGAGATGGAAGGCAAGGTCTTCTAGTCCAACCTCCTGCTTAGGCAGGAAACTCTACACCACTTCAGACAAATGATTATCCAAAATCTTCTTAAAAACTTCCAGTGTTGGAGCATTCACAACTTCTGGAGGCAAGTTGTTCCACTGATTAATTGTTCTAACTGTCAGGAAATTTCCCCTTAGTTCTAGGTTGCTTCTCTCCTTGATTAGTTTCCACCCATTGCTTGTTGTCCTGCCCTCAGGTGCTTTGGAGAATAGCTTGACTCCCTCTTCTTTGTGGCAGCCCCTGAGATATTGGAAGACTGCTATCATGTCACCCCTAGTTTTTCTTTTCATTAAACTAGACATACCCAGTTCCAGCAACCATTCCAGCCTCCAGTCCCCTAATCATCTTTGTTGGTCTTCTCTGTACTCTTTCCAGAGTCTCAACATCTTTTTTACATCATGGTGACCAAAACTGGGTGCAGTATTCCAAGTACCAAGGCATTATAAAGTGGTATTAACACGTGTTAATATTTGGGAGTTTGGCAACTAGTATGTATTTATGACAATTGCACCGTCCCATGTGATCACAAAAATCGATAAAACATACATCTACAAATACAACGGACAGGCTAAAACTTTAAGAATATTTGTAAGACAAAAATGAATAAAACATAATTGACACTTACTCCTTGGTTGAATACCTCAACCCCTGCTTTTGAACTGACCGTTCTCAATTTTGCGTGCTTCCACTATAAATGGCATTGTGATGTAGGTTTCTATTAATTTCCTTATCTCACAGAGCAGCCCTAGTATCCTATTCCATTGGAAATTACTCTATTATCTCTTTATAGCTGCCACCAAAAATTAACAGCAGATTCAATCATTTTTAGTATCACTGTCAAATAGGTTGCACATCCTTCATTTTTCAGAGCGTGATAAATAATCTAGATTTTACAGTCCGGCAAGAATGGTAAGAAAAGAGCATATGAATTATATTTCTTCTCTCTAAGGGCAGAACCAATTATTATATGAAATGTACTTAACATACCTAGCTAAAAGGAAGTAGATCTGGTTGTAGAAAAGAAATAGCCAGTTCTTCTAGATAATTAGCTAGTTTTTCCTAATATGCAGGTCTAAAAAACCTTCTCTGCTTTCTCCAAGAGAGAAACCCTTTGTTCTGTCCCCGTCTCTCTCACACACAAACAGATATCCAGGGGTTAAATAAAACTGGCAGACAACAAATTCTTTTGATAAGAGAATTGGCAGCAACCCAGTAGCTGCTTGCCAAGAACTTTACCCATAAAGGGAGGGGTTGTTCCTCCGACAGATAAAGCCAAACAAGATACACACAGTTCAAGAATTGTCAAGTCCAGTCCGTATTAAATCCAAGGCAGATATCGTTGTTGCAAAGATACAATGTGACTCGCTAGTAGTTAGTTTTGTCCGTCTCGGAGTCTGAATGGCCACCTTACCCCTTTATATCCCCTGTGGGGTGTGGTCCAGTGACTCAGCTTAATCTTTGGGACGCCTCCTTTTCTGCTGCGTGCGCTTGTCTCTCCGACGCTGGCGTGGATCCAGCCAAGACTTATCTCTGTCACTGTCCGACTGTGAGGAGATACCTGGCTCCTGGCCAATCTCTTCTCCCTTGGGAGACACCTGAGGCATTGCCAGAGAGGAGGGTCCTGGAGAGGGAGGCCTGGCCAACTCCTCTCCTTCATGTTCGGAGCCTTCTCCCTCCGATAAGTCGGCCTCGGGGGTTGGAGTCACAACACCCTTGGAACAGAAGGAATTCCAAAGATACCATAATTCAGTGCCCCCTGTGCATGCGTGCACGACCTCCCTCACCTTGTTTTGGGCCTAGCAAGCCTACCTGAAGCCTCTGGAGGCCGGAAACAGCCTGTTTCCCACTTCCAGAAGCTTTCCAGGAGCCTGGGGAGGGCGAAAACAGCCTCTCCCCCCGGAGGCCCTCCAGAGCCTGCACGCGAACCTTGTTCTTACCTGACATCCAAAACGGGCCGCATGGAGACTCCTGGGAGGGGAGGGGCGGCGTGGGCGGTGCCAGCCAAAAGTCAGCTGGCTGACGCGCATATGCGTGCTGCAGCTGAGCTAGGGCAGTGGCTCACGTGCCCACAGAAATGGCTCCACGTGCCACCCGTGGCACGTGTGCCACAGGTTCACCATCACGGCCTTATACCATTCCAGACAAATGGCTGACCAATCTCTTCTTAAAAACCCCCAGTGTTGGAGCACCCACAACTTCTCAAGGCAAGCCATTCATGTGATTAATTATTCTAATTGTCAGTAAATTTCTCCTTATTTCTAGGTTGGTTTTCTCCTTGATTAGTTTCCCTCCATTGCTTCTTATCTTGCCTTCTGGTGCTTTGGAGAATAGAGAAGAGAACTGTCACCCTCCTCTTCTTTGTGGCAGCCCGTCAGATATTGGAATCCTGCTGTCATGGACACCCTTAGTCCTTCGTTTCATTAAAGTAGACACACCCTATTCCTGCAACTGTTCTTCATACGTTTTAGCTTCCAGTCTCCTAATCTGGTCTTCCGGGTGCGCTTCAAGGTGTTGGTGACCACCTTTAAAGCGCTCCATGGCTTAGGGCCGGGGTACTTACGAGACCGCCTTCTGCCACCAATAGCCTCCCGCCGGCCAGTACGCTCGCACAGAGTGGGCCTCCTCAGGGTGCCGTCCGCCAGACAATGTCAGCTGGCGACCCCCAGGGGGAGAGCCTTCTCTGTGACGGCGCCCACCCTCTGGAACAACCTTCCGCCAGAGTTACGTACAATAACAGACCTCCGGATTTTTCGTCGGGCCCTGAAAACCTATTTATTTCAACTAGCTGGGCTGGCTTGAGTTAAATTTTAAATTGATTTTAAATTGGGTTGTTTTAATTTACGGCCAAAATATTTAATTATTTTAATACTGTTTTTAAATTTTGTATGCTCTGTTTTTACCTTGGCTGTGCACCGCCCTGAGTCCTATTTGGAGAAGGGCGGTATAGAAATTTAATTAATTAATAAATAAAATAAATAAATAAATAAAATCATCTTCATTTAATTCTGGGCAAGAATTAAATATTTGCTCTGGCAAAATAATAACTTCATTTCTTTGGTCCAAGAAAGGTTCACAATAATTCATTTGCAATGGGCTTACTTCTTCATGGCAGTTGGTTTAGTAACGGCGATAACAAGAATCTTGTTGACGCTTAATGGAAATAACGTGTTTCCAGAACCAGTAAATCATCAAAAACTTTATCCAAACACCAAAAATCAATGGCCATTTGTAAAACCAATCCCTCGAAAGGGAAATGTTGAAAAATAAAATCATCAGAAATATAACCCTGAGATTCTAGCTCATAAATCGTGAATAATTTAATTGTAGGTTTTATGAAGGCAGTACTTCTGATGCATTTCTTATGTTCAAACACAGGTGGAATAACAATAAATTAATAAATTAAATTAATTAATTAATAAATTAAACAATGCCATGTATTTTACAACTTGGGCATTGGTTGCACATCTACCCTTCATTATGGATGCTGCTTCACTCAACAGCTCTTTTCATTTTTCTTCTTTTTTGGGGGGGGGGTGTCCCCATGAATCTGTTTGTTCTCTTTAGGTAATTAAAACATCTTGAGGATGAGTGACTAAGTTAGCTGATTCGCTTGTGAATAAAACCTCTAAAAATGTCACTATGGCAACACGTCTCCAGTGAGATGCGAACTCTTTGAGCAATCTGAGGAAGAATGGTACCTTCCCTTTGGTTTCTGTGGAGATGAGCTGAAGAGAGGCCCAAAAATAAACACGACAACTCTTTAATGTTTAAACATGCAGCATCTCCGTGTGTTTAAACAAGACTTACTACGCTGGTTCAGAATATATTTTGGAGGAACAGCAAATAGGCCGATTGACTCCTTCGGCTTCCTGTTATTCGGTATTTTACCGTGTAGGTAGCAGAGAGAAGTAGCATTCTAAAAGTAGAGGGGGGAAAAAAACGATCCTTTGGAATAGAATATTATAAACACTTTGCATGCTATAATTCAAAGTCCAGGACTATTTTTGCACAATGCAGCATACGAGTACCAAGGTTAAAATTCTGGACACACCCTGTCTCCTGTTTCTGTTGGCACCGAATGCTGTTCCACCCACTCTTTCTAAAACATTTGCTAACATGCTGTTAAGACTGTAGGTGCTTGTGCTCTTTTGGTGTCTGGATTATTCCAGAGGGTTCTAGGCCCCGACAGCATTAGACCAACCTAGGGAAAGATCCAGCTAAGAAATCAGAAGGGTCTTTTTTTTTTTTTCCGTTATGTTTTTTAGGTGCAGCTTTTCAAAACTATATTGGAGAATTGTAATGGAGAAACTGAGAAATGAACAGTCTTCATTTATCGTTTGGGGGGGGGATTGGATTCCTTTTTACTCCATGATCCTTAAGACATCTTCTAGATTTGAGGCAGTGGTGAAATGTAAAATTTGTTACTACCGGTTCTGTGGGCATGGCTTGGTGGGGTAGGTGGGTAATGTGACCGAGTGGGCATGGCCAACTTTTTTTAAAAAAACTTTTAAAACCATTTTTTTTTTACAACCTCTTTGGCCGAAGAGATTGTAGAAAAAATGCTTTTAAAAGCCTCTGACGATCCCAGCTGAGCCGCACGATTGTCAGAGGCTTTTTTTTCTTTTAAAAGCTTTTTTTTTTGGCCAAAGGGGTTGTAGAAAAAATGCTTTATCTATTTATTATTAAATTTATTATTAAATTTATAATTTAATAATAAATTTAATAATAAAACATTTTTTTTTGGCCGAAGAGGTTGTAGAAAAAATGCTTTAAAAAATAATTTTAAAAAAAAGCCTCTGATGATCGCGCAGCTCAGCTGGGCATGGGGGAGGGAAGCAGGGATTTTTGCTACCGGTTCTCGGAACCGTCCGCTGCCATTGCTACTGGATCGGGTGATCCGGTCCGAACCGGGAACATTTCACCCCTGATTTGAGGCTTTTCAGGCATTAAAATGGGGCTCTTCTAGTCAAGAGTAGTGAAATGGGTGCATTGATAGAGGTTTGCCTGTGTCCAGGGATGGATGGCATGAATTGTCAGCCATCTTTCCTGCGGTTTGTTTGCACGGTCCTTGCAAAACACAAATGGAAGCTGCAGAACTCAATCAGTTAAGAAAGGCAATAAAAAGTCTATGGCATCGTTCCTGCATAATGGCCATTGTTCTGATGCTGTATCTCCCGTGCCTGACAATTTCTCCACTGGGTGGATTCCTTCCTGAGCCTAAAAGCTAACGTTTATGGATTAAAATGGGAAATTGCTTAAGCAGTTACCCTAATATACTCCTCAGCATCATGCGAAGAAAAAGAAAAAACATTTCTCGGTACCTTTGAGGTTTCTTCACTTCCTTTTTTTCCTTCAAGGCAATCTGGGACTGTTTTTCTTGAAATGTTAATTCAAGGATATTCTTGGTGGTGTGGGATTAAAGCAGATTTCTAATTTAAGAAAATTCGTAGGCAGCCTGAGAAGATTTCGCTTCTGAGAGTACAAAGCAATTTAAAAAGAAAAAAAAACACTAAAGGTTTTAGAATCACTGGCTAAACTGAGATTGATAGTTGGCTTACATGTCCCTACATGCATATGGATCCCACATCTGGTAGGAGAATCTTTAGGGATCAATGCAAAAAGGCCAAACACGTCTTGTGGGTGTGCACGTGTTTCTTGGTGTGTCCAAAGGGCAGGTACAGGCAACAATAAAAAAGATTGTCAACAGATAAATAGATCATTCTGGAATAAAATAAATGACCTTTTCCTATGCAAGAATGAGCAATCCAGTGCTTTTCTCCTTTCTAGAGATGAAATAGAGTCTTGGAATTAAAGCTTGTTTCTATTTGCTGTCAGTTCCATCGGCATGATATCCTAGTATCCTAGTTGGAAAATCCCCTCATATGGTTTACAATTACTATTCCCCTTACCTTAAACTACCAAGCTGAGCAAACTCGAGGAATTAAAAAAAGAAAGTCAGTTTGGTCTAGCACAGAGGTGTCAAACTCAATTTCATTGAGGACCACATCAGGGTTATGTTTGACCTCGGGGGGGCGGGGGGCGTGGCCAGGGTGGACACGGCCAACTCGATGTCACTCGTGTCGGGAGTGCCTGTGGTGGCCCGAGCGCTCTGCCAGAGAAAACGGGTTCCCGAGCTCCATTTTTGGCTGCGACGGCCTCCTGCAACCCTCTGCCAGCGAAAACGGAACTCGGGAGGGCCGCACAGTCCTCCTGAGCTCCGTTTTTGCTGGCAGAGGGACCTTGGGCCTGTCCTTTGCTTCTTTCCAGGGCAGCTCTGCCGGCCAGATCTAAGCACCCAGCAGGCCGGCTCCGGCCTCCGGGCCTTGAGTTTGACATCCCTGGTCTAGCACAAGGCTAGAAAGCAGGAGATCATGAATTCAAGTCCTACCTTAGCCATGAAAGCCAGTTGGGTGACTTTGGTCCACCCACTCTCTCGTCTGTAAGAAAACAACCAAGCTCAGAAAGTAGTAAGTTATCCACATATCTGTAACAGACACACACCATTTACATATACATGCATACGTACCAGAGGTGGGCTGCTGGGGGTTTGCAGGGGTTCGGGAGACCCTCTAGCTAAGATTCTGTGCACTTTGGAGAATCCCCAAATCCCACTCCTGGCTGGGCCTGCCTCTCCCAGAAGTCCTCACGTGGCCTGTTTTGGATGCAGGTAAGTGCAGGGCGCGCACGGAGACTTGGGGAGGACAAAAAAGTGCCTACCGGAAGTTCGGGAAGGGCCTCCAAAGCTTGGGGAGGCTGTTTTTGCCCTCCCGGAGGCTCGACAAAAGCCTCCGGAGCCTGGAGAGGGCAAAAATGCCCCCCTGCCGTGGTGCAGGAGGCCGACTAGGCCACGCCCACCATGGCCACGCCCACCCAGCTACCAGGCAGAGAACCCTTTGCTAAAATGTTTGAAGCCCAACCCTGATAAGTATATATATGAAAACTTAGTGGCTCTTGACAAGACTGATATTTTTTAATGTGGGTCCAGACCTGTGTCATCTGTGGGGCACTTCTTCTCGGCCCCAAGTTCAGATACATTTGATATTAGCGAGTAGTTCGGCTTTCCCTTTCAGAACCTTATACTATGAAATAAAACTGTCCTTTACAGATGAACCCGAGCCTCTCATTACCATTTAGAAGGGGGTTCAAAAACATATTTATTTCCCCTCTGGCGTTTTAATGCTACTGTTCGACTGTACTGAATTTTGTGGTTTTTGTGTCTTGTTTTATAGTTGTCATTTTT
Source organism: Pantherophis guttatus (assembly GCF_029531705.1). The sequence continues at coordinate 14,984,945 of NW_026844048.1, read as the reverse complement.
TAAATGCTGATTTTTATGGAAGCTTCAGCTGTATTGTAATCTGCGGGGAGCCATTAAGGGAGGGAGCAGTGTATAAATCTGTCAAATAGATCTTTGGAATAAATAAATAGGCTGGATGCTCAGTTTTGATGCAGATGGTGGTTGCATCCGTAGTGCTTTTCAGTAGCCTGATGGCTGAGTCGTTCAGAGCAAGAATTTAGCAGTCAGTACTGTACCCAGATCTAAATCTGATTGTGGTGTGTTGATGTGGGAAACCCACCACTCAATTCAGGAGACAAGACCACGAAGAGTTGGAGAACACAAGTTTATTTGCGCAAAGGTTCAGAGCATTAGCATGGCAAATTCTGAACGAAGGGCTATTCCCTTCGGTCTACTTTTATACCTTCAACATCTCTAAGTACAAATGAGACATCGCCCTTTGATACACTTATCTAGCTGAGACAAAGCTTTTAATAGAGTACATAGAAGGGGGAAGTTTATAGGCTTCGCCCCCTCCGCCTTCCATATAGGGTTTCTATCTTACACCATCTGTTTCCTTACACCTCCCTACCTTTACCATTATCTTGCACAACACCGGGATATAGTGCCAGTCACATATAGTAAGCAAGTTTACTGTAATTTTCCTAAGCATTGCCACATAACAAAAGGTCATGATCAGGGTTGTCAAGTATTGGGGTTTACATTAATATTAGGGTTATCCCTGATTTCAGTACCTTCATCAATGTAAGCGCCAAGGATGAGGGCATTATAACCCTTAGTGTTAAAGGTGGAATAAATCATAGAGCTCACCATGTTGAATCGCAAGAGGTTGGCTATGAAATGTGGAATCCTTCGCTCTGTTTTGGAGGTGGCATTTGAACTTGCTTTACAATGGCAGCTCTGTTTAGGCATCCAAGCCAAAGTTGGTCGCTCGCGAATAAAATGTTTCTTCTCCTGTTTTAGGCCCTGGCAGCCAACGGTGGCATCGGGTTTGCTGTGGCCGAGCCTCAGATCGCCATGTTCTGTGGAATGCTGAATATGCACGTGAATATTCAGACTGGGAAGTGGGAGACCGATCCTTCCGGGACAAAAAGCTGCTTTGGAAGGAAGGAAGAGATTCTGCAGTACTGCCAAGAGGTAAAATAACTGTGCTTTTGCAATTGGTTTCAGCCAAAAAGCTTGTGTGACTCAACTCCTACTATTTGGTCTTTTCTGCAGTGTGATTCTGAAAGGGCCACTTGAAAACCCTTTCGGTGACATGGGCTTAATTCCCAAGCATATGAAAGCATGTACAAGAGATGACCAGGCTGAGCCCGAGGGAGGGGTCAAATGCATCATCAGTCACGAGTCCCTTGTGCCCACAAGGAATCTTAAGTCCAGCCCATCTTGAATTCCATTGACTCTTTGTCTGCTTACAAATTGCTTGGGCCATTAGTAGTTCAGATTCTTGTAGAGAGTGGTGCGATGGCTTAGAGGTGGAGCTCTCGCCTCACGGAGGCTGTGAGTTCGATCCTAGGTAGATGCAGATATTTCACTTTCTGGGCATACTGAGAATATATCTGCTGGGGAAAAAAACCCTCTGCATTGGTGACAGGAAGAGCATCTGGCCAGTAAACACTCAGCTCCATTCAATTGCCCAGATTCCACTCCGCAAGGGATTATGGGGTCGTTAAAAGAGGAGGAGGATTCTTGTAGAGAGTTTAAGCTTGCAATAAATCTTTATCCCCATTTGAACTGCCTGGATCTTCTGATTTCCCTGGCGCTTGACAGCATGCATGAGGTGGGACACCTGTGTCCACCTTGGCTAGTGAGTTCCCCATTTAATGAAAGTTCAAAAAGCATTGGTGGCTTTATTTATAGCTCTTCTGAAGCATTTGGCAGGATGTTTGTTGGGATCTGAGGTCCCCTAGCTTTGGAGGCTACTTAGAAGTAGTTCCTCAATAAGCAAAACAAACAAACAAAAAGCCACAGTTGTTTACGACTATGTCTTATAACTTTAAGAGCTTAAAAAGGGTAGGCAGATAATGATGATGTTTTGCTCCCTGTGTTTGACTGGGCTCTTCTCCAGGCATAGCCAGGCCAAGCCCAACAATATACTATTCTGATAATGTCCGGCGCAAAAGTCCAGATCCTCATACGAAGGTCCAATTAAATTAATTTATTAATGTGTTTCCCCGAAAATAAGACCCTGTCTTGTATTTATTTGAACCCTGAAATAAGCGCTTGGCCTTATTTTCGGAGAGGTCTTATTATTTTGGGTTAGAGTTAGGGTTAGATCGTGTGGAGCAATACTGGGCTCTTCTTGCCGTCTTATCTGATTTCCAGCTCTGGCAGAGACCGGCTGCACATGCAGTTAAATATTTTTGGGGAGTGCTTATTTTCAGGGGGAGGTCTTATTTTGGGGGGAAGGCTTATTTTCAGGGGGGAATTTATTTTCAGGGGAGTACTATATTTCCCCAAAAATAAGACCTTGACTTATATTTTTTTGCCATCAAAAAAGGCACCAGGACTTATTTTTTTGGGGGGGGGCGGTGTTGTTGTTGTGCACTGACTCACCTCACTTATATGGGTCGCCCCGGCCTCCTTTTCACTGTCCGAGGCCTTCAGGAAAGCCTTGCTGGCTGCAGAAGAAATGGGCCGAGGTGTGTGAGACCTGGCTGCAACTGTCCGAAGATAAGAAGTATTAGGGGAACTCCAACCCCCCATCCCCAGCCTAGCTTAATTTTTACCCGTGCACCCGTGGGTGAGGTCTTAATTAGAGCTTATTTGGGGGTTAGGGCTTATATTGGGCACACGTGTAAAAATCAAACTAGGTTTTACTTTCGGAGTAGATCATATTTTCGGGGAAACATGGATAAACAGCCTATGGAACTAAACAGCCTAGGATAGTGTTGGCGAACCTTTTCGGCACCAAGTGCCGAGCATGTGTGTGCGTGTCGGAAACCGGAAGACCAAGTGGCGGTGTGCAGGCGCATGCCGGAAATCAGAAGAGCAGCTGCCCAGCACGTGCATGCGCGCCAGGCGGCTACTTTTCTGGTTTCCAACGTTCCTGCGCATGTGAAAACCAGATGGCCGGTGCGCCGAAACCCAGAAGAGCCAACGGGCGACGGCTCACATGCCCCGGGAGACGGCTCTGTGTGCCACTTGCGGCACGTGTGCCATAGGTTCGCCATCATGGGCCTAAGAAGAAGAGGAATCACTAAACTGCCTATGCATAGGAATTTCTTAAATAACGGTTAACACTTGCTTGGAGTTAGATAATGGAATTCAAGGCTGGATTTAGTCTGCTTGTGACTACATAGGAATTCTAGGCTGGTTCCTTTTTTAACTCCGCCCCCCAGGTACTGCCACTCCTCCTGCATCTAGCAGTAATGAGATGAAGTTACTGATTGGGAAATCAATCATCAAGCTTTATTAAGGCTCTTCCTTTTACTGCTTCCTTTCTTCTTGCAGGAATCACTCCGTTCTTCATTTAGCTTTATTTCATTTCACGTTTTAATTTTAAAATTAGATCTATCCAGACCTTAAGATCACCAACGTGGTTGAAGCCAATGAACCAGTCAACATTAAAAATTGGTGTAAGAAGGGGAAGAAACAGTGCAAGGGCCATACCTATATCGTTGTACCCTTCAAATGTCTTGGTAAGTTTTTATTTATTTATATCAATTTATATGGCCGCCCATCTCACTAGTACGACACAGGCTGGCTAACAGGAATTAAAGCACAACATAAATGCAGTATATATTTAAGGGGAAAAAATGATGTTCCCAACCAATTAATACGGAGTTGCTCCTGAAAACACGAGGTGTATCCACAAACATAATTTCCCAATCCTGGATTAGGCGTCTCCACCTGCATAACAGAAAGGAGATTATCAACCTGAGCACCTGTTCTCTATCCTTTCCAAGGATCTATTTCCTGTAGGAAACAAACCTCGTGCACGCCATGTATTACGCAGAAGGAACACCAATGGAAAAAATGCTGTTCTTAGGTGCATTGGCAACATCTAAGAAGAATAGCTGTGCTGTGGTTTTGACAGTTTGAATGCTGTGTTGATGCTCCTAGCAACCCTCAGAAAGGAACCAAATGTTGCTTCTGAATAGTTTGCAGGTTTTTCTAAGGTTTTGCATGGACCTGAATAGAAGAAAATCTGGGTATTTGTTTTAACTGTTCTTTTTGGAAACAATTGCCTGCCTTTTTTCAAAGAGAAACATTTATTGCAGTGGTTTCTATCTTGCCTAATCGCATATAAATGCTTACTTAGATTAGTTAAACGTTCTTGTTCATTGTTATTGTCTTCTTATGAATTGAATTAATAATCCTATTGTATTGTCTAGTTGTTTCGTTAATTCCTGATTTGATTTTAATATTAGATCTTAAAGTGTTAAATTCTCAGTCTATTTCTTGGGGTTTTTTTGTATTCTGTTGTACATTAAAATATTTAAAAATGTAAAAACAGTTCCATATTCTTGTCAGAGGAAAAAACCCTAATCTTCCTAAAAAGTAACCACATATTATAGCCACTTCTTTCTTTCTTTCTCTTTCTGTCTCTTTCTTTCTTTCTTTCTCTCTGTCCTTCCTTCCTTCCTCCCTTCCTTCCTTCCTTCCTTCCTTCCTTCCTTCCTTCCTTCCTTCCTTCCTTCCTTTTACTGAATGAATATACTGTTGTGTTTACACTAGACAGGTTATCCTATTTAAAGGCCTGGATTACAAAGCCTGATTGGAAATTGAAAATATTTCTTTTGTTTTCTTTAAAGATTTGTAAAAGCTCAACTGAAAATGTTTTGAAAATTGAAAATAGGAAAATAGGAGGAAGAAAGTGTGTTGGGCATGTTTGCCCCCTTGAGTTATTTTTAAAAATAGTAAAGGTGGGATATAAATACATAAATCCCAAGGAAGACTGTGAGATGGGAATTTTTGTGCCGAATGTTATTAGAAAGATTTTTAAAAACCTAAAGGTTCGAATATTTAATGTTTAAACCTCGTTATGGAAAGTATTACTGAGTTCCTAAATAAAATTATATTCTGAATAAAATAAATTCTAACTAAAGCATTAAATATGGCAATGTTTGGGGTTTTGGGGGTTTTTAATAGAAAAACTAAATACTTTCTTAAAATTCATCGCTTTAAAGCGCATATTCAGGTAGCCATTTTGTGTTTGGTCAGAGAGCTGAGGGTTTCAAGTTACACCTAAACTAAAATATGTAGGTGAGTTACAGAAATAAAACGACAGAGTTTTGCCTTCTTTTAATATTCTGAGATGTGTTCAGAAATAACAAGGGTGCATTTGCTGAGGTGTTAGCAGTATCTGAGCTGGAGAGCCAAAGCTGAGGTCAGTACTTGTGGTGGATATCCTATTTGAGATGCGCTCTCGTATTTATTTATTTTGCAGTGGGCGAGTTTGTCAGCGATGTCCTTTTGGTTCCTGAAAAGTGCCGCTTCTTCCACCGGGAGCGGATGGATGTGTGCAAAAGTCACCAATATTGGCACACTGTAGCAAAAGAGGTAAGCTTCGGTACCACAAGCACACTACCTCTATTCCCAGGAGATAGAGTGGATGGCAAAGCTTGAAATCCAGAGTTAGAAATGTCGTCTTTTTTTTCCCTTGGAAAGAAATGAGCATTAGGTCTGAAAGACGGCTAAAAATAATACAAAGCCTTTTGAAGTGTGAACACAGGTTCAAATCGCCCCCTCTCGCCCCGTTAATAAGCAAAAATTGCTTATTCAGCTGCTAAGTGTCATGTTTGCTGTAGAGCAATTCGGTTCTCTTCCCATAAGTCACCTGTGTTGCAAGAGCAACTGGAGTCTAAATCTGGTGATAACTATTTTATCTGTGCTTTTTGGAAGGAAGAAGTAACTAACAAATTCGGAATTTTTATATGACAACCACCTTTTTCCAGATTTCTAAGTTTCTTTCCAAAACTGTGTTTCCAAAACTGCTGGTGCACATCTCTATATCTTCCTTCCTTCCTTCCTTCCTTCCTTCCTTCCTTCCTTCCTTCCTTCCTTTCCTTCCTTCCTTCCTTCCTTCCTTCCTTCCTTCCTTCCTTCCTTCCCTCCCTCCCTCCCTCCCTCCCTCCCTCCCTCCCCATTCCCACTTCCTTCCTTCCCTGCCCCCTCCTGCCTACCTTCTCATCATATCTCCTCCCTCCCTCCTTCCTTCTCCTTCCCATCTTCCTTCCTTCCTTCCCCTCCCTCCCTCCTTCCCTCCCCTCCCATCCCATCTTCCTTCTTTCCTCCCTCCCTCCCCACCCTTCCTTCCATTCCTATTTTTCCTCCCTCCCTCCCTCCTTCTCCTTCATATCTCCTCCCTCCCTCCTCCTCACTCCCATTCCATCTTCCTTCCTTCCCCTCCCTCCGTCCCACTCTCCCACCCATTCCCATCTTCCTTTCTTCCTCCCCTTCCTCTCTCCCTCCTCCCTTCTCATTCATATTCTCCTCCCTCCTTCTCCTTTATCGATCTTCCTTCCTATCCTTCCTTCCTTCCTTCCTTCCTTCCTTCCTTCCTTCCTTCCTTCCATCCATCCATCCATCCATCCATCCATCCACTATTCTACTGTAGGTCTGTCTCAACCTTGGATTACATCCTATTCCTTGAGCACCTCTTAATTTCCATTCTTTAGTCAGATCTTTTTTTCTCCACCTTCCTGTGTAGCATCTGGTACTTGAAACCTGGGGAAATTATGCTCATTCTTGGCTTTACTGCTTCCTTTAGGCTTGCTTAACCGAGGGTATGATCTTGCACAGTTACGGGATGTTGCTCCCTTGTGGTGTAGACCAGTTCCACGGCACGGAATACGTGTGTTGCCCTCAGGCCAAAATTGTAGATGAAGCTCTGTCTAAGGAGGAGGAGGAAGAGGATGAAGACGAGGAGGAGGAAGACGACAACGATGGTAACAAAAGGTAGCAACGAGCAGGATCAAATATTCTTGTTTAATTAACATTATTTTTCCATGCTGGGCAGGGCAGAAAAGAGAGGTTGAGTTTAATTAAGGAAAAAAAAAATAGGCACAGTCCATTTGCCATTTTTTTTTCTCCTAGAACAGGGCTCAGCAACCTGCGGTTCTGGAGCCGCATGTGGCTCTTTCACCCCTCTTCTGCAGCTCCCTGTCACTCAAAATATGCGTTACAACCGCCAATGTGCGACACCCGCCGGCACGGGATTTATTGAGCTTTTCAACCCCCGGTAGGCCAACCATGGATAAATCCAAGAAAAGAAAAGTTTCAGAAGAAAACAGAACTTTTAATTTAACTACATATGCTAGTTTTGGGGCCGCTCAAGAAACAGTCAGGCATGGGAACGGTTTTGTGGCTCCCGGTGTTTTCTTTTCTGTGGGAAACTGGTCCAAATGGCTCTTTGAGTGTTTAAGGTTGAAGACCCCTGTCCTAGAATGAGGCAACTGGATTCTCCTAAATCAGGAGCATGGTATCTGGAGTATCATGACCAGCTTCTTGTTTCAAAATACACCGTTCAGGAAATACACAATCCAGTCCATTTTGTGAAAAAAACTAGGCTCTTGGAATGTGTTCCCTCTTTGGTACTTCCTGGTATTTCTTGTGAGCATGTTAAAGAAACTGAACGGAAATATACTACCTCTTTGTAGCTGCTAAATATGCATGGAATTTCAATTCATCTTGTAAAAGTCCACTTTGACATCATGGTTTAAAAGGTCACTGACTGTAACCTCTAATATAGAAGTTATCGAGCCAACATTTGATCCATGGTCAAGATCTCCATTATTATTATTATTATTATTATTATTATTATTATTATTATTATTATTATTATTTATTGAATTTCTATACCGCCCTACTCCCGAAGGACTCAGGGCGGTGTACAGCCATGAAATAAAACACATAAATATACAAAATTTAAAATCGAATAAAATGAATTAAATAAATTTGGCTGAATTAATACCCATAATTTAAAATACCCATAATTTTAAAATACATTAAAAATTTAAAATTTACACTTAAAAGTGTTTCGCAGTGCATTTAAACATTTGAGGGAAAAATTGTTGCCTCTTCACATTGGATTCCCCTTCTGCCTCTCCTAGTGAATTGCCCACCGAAGCAGATACAGATGACTTCACAGTAGGAGTCATGGAGTTGAATGACGACGATGAGGAAGAACAAGAAGAAAACGAAGAAGAAGTGGTAGTAGACCAGGATTATTATTATGATAGCTACAAAGACTACAACGAAGAGCCTCCGTCCACACCGAGCAAGGAAAGAACTTTCTCCGATAAGGAAATCATGAATGATGTGAAAGGTAAGCAGTCCCATTACAGATTCAATCAGCTTCTGTCTGTCACAACAATTATCACTTGATCCTTGCAATCCATAAATTGCCTTACTAGTTTTCCTTCATGGAATGTTTTAATTTTCAAGCAGGTCAGCAGATTAAAAATCTTGACATGCTGTTTACTGAAGATACCGTATTTTTCGGATTATTAAAAGACGCACCGGAGTATAAGACGCACCAAGATTTCAAAGAGGAAAACAAGTAAAAAAAAAATAGTTTTTGGCCTCCGCGCGTCCGGTTTTGCCCTCCCCGGCCCCCAGGAAAACTGCAGGCGTCTCGAACCTCCTACATGTCTAACGGGCCTGTTTTTCGCAAAAACGGGATGCACAGAGGGTTTGGGAGGCGTGCAGAGTGCCCGTGGGGGCCAGGGAGGGCAAAAATGCGACGCATGGGGGGTTTGGAAAGCCAAAAACAGGCCCATTTTTGGCAAAAATGGGACGTGTGGGGCGGGTTTTCGGGAGGTCAAAAATGGCTATATTCAGTGTATAAGACGCACCAACATTTCCCTCCCTCTTTTAGGGGGTGGGGGAAGTGCGTCTTATACTCCAAAAAGTACGGTAACTTTCCTGTTTTGGAGGCATTATCAATTTAGCACAAGCCCCCTTTCCTAGGGCTGCATCGAAATATGCCCCCTTTTTGCAGAAATGTTAACAAATTGGTTCTGATCAAAGTGAGAAGCTGCTCACATTTTCTCCATGAAAGGAACACTAGGAAACAAACCAGTCCAATAAATGATAACACTTTTAAAGCTAATCTAGCAGGTAGCCGTTGTGCTTCCCAAAGAAATACATTCAATTGAATGCGTGCTGCTGCTTTTCAACAGATGCTTTTGTTAAATAACATGTCTACAAAGAACAAAGTCATGCTAAACTGCAACTTACACGTTGGCTGTTCTTTTACAGAGATAACTCCTTTTGTTGGGTTTGTCCATTCTCAAAACCTTGCAGGGAGCTTCAGTTGTTGAGCGAAGCTGAAGTTACACATTTGTGGAGCCAATTAGGGTGCATTTGTTGCAGTGCGTAGACTTGTCTTTTAATGGGTTACTCTTTGTCCCTTCCGAATTTCAAATTGTGCTACTGAAGCATTCTTCGTTCAACGCAGGAATTCATTAACTAGACTTTAACCTGCAACACACACAAAAAAGCTGCCTTTTGCTGACTTAAGTAGCCGTTTTAATAAATGTTTCCTAAAGCCCTTTGAATGCAGTTGAGTTAACACGTTGTGACTGCTTCTGGTGATTAAAATAGTCCTTCTGGTGTCTCGGTATCATTGCATTCCGGTCCCCCAAACCGCATGATCTTTTTTTCCCTAAAAGAAATCATTGCTGGCAGATAGAGGTGGTAAACATCTTAAGAGAGTTTTGGAAGTGGAAAAAACCTAGGTTTCAGAAAGTTGGATGATCGAAGTGGTCCCCAACGTGCTCTTAGTTGAAAATAAACCAGCAATACCGTATTTTTCAGAGTATAAGATGCACTGACGCACCTACCTTTTTTGGTGAGGAAAAGTAGGAAAAGAAATCTCCCTCTGCCTCCCAGCAATTTTGCTTCGTTGCAGCAAACAGCTTGCTTTGCTTTCATTTTTGTTTTCAGCATTTTTTGATTAGCACAAGAAAAAAAAAAATCTGCTCCCAGCAATTTACCTCCTTGCAGCAAGCAGTGCAAAACAGCTGAGAGTCGGGAGGCTGATCCAATGAACTTGTGCTAATCAGGCTGTGCTGAAGCTGAAATGAGCTGTTTCTTCTTGGTGTTTGCTGCAAGGAGGTAACAGCTGGGAGGCAGAGGTCAAAAGGTGGGGGCCAGTGGGTGAGCGGGGCTACATTCGATGTATAAGACGCACCTAAATTTTCACCCCCTTTTAGGAAAAGGGGGTGAAAGATCCGGAAAATACGGTAGTTGTCAGGCAGCATATCCTCCTGCATAAAAATGCTCTGTGTGGGAATCGAGTGGCTACGCTGAAGCAGAGGGGCTGCCCGGCCTCAGAGCTGCTCTCCCAACCCTTCCACCCTAACTTTTTGAGAAGTAAAAAGCAGGTCAGGTTGAGTGGAGAACCAAGAGCTAAATGAAAACCCATCAGGAAGGAAGGAAGGAAGAGCTCTTCAGCGCTCCAGGGGAAGGTCCACCAAGATTGACCTAAAGCCAACCATTGATGTTGAACTAGCTTAGCAAAGCTTTGCTTGCCACCAGCTGATGCTTTAACCATCTCCACACAGCTGTCTGCTCCCAGGAGGCGATGACGGGTCCCTGCCGGGCCGTGATGCCTCGTTGGTACTTCGACATGTACAAGAAAAAGTGCATTCGCTTTATATATGGAGGCTGCGGAGGCAACCGAAACAATTTTGAGTCAGAGGAATATTGTATGGCTGTGTGTAAAAAGATGAGTAAGTTCAGCCTCGCCCTGGTCCTCTTCGAAGCAAGCTGTCGTCCTTGTCTGTCTTCTCCTCCTTGACCAGAAGGTCAAAGGAAGAGTGTCTGTAGCTTTGTCCTCTAGATCCTGGTGTCTGGTGTCTTTGTGCTGCTTTAGACTTTAAGCTCAGCTTCTGCTCCTGCAGTCAGAGAAGCCCGCCTGGTCCCCCTTTCCCGCTCTTGCACTGGCTTAGCAAATCCTCTTCTGGATTCCATGGGGAGAAGGTGAAAAGTTTGGGCTTGGAGGGCTGGCCTGCGGTTCCCCCTACAGTCCCTATTCTTGGTGCCTCTTCGTGGGATCCGTGCATCTCTTCCACCCTTTTTCTTTTATACGTTTTACTGCGCAGTAAAGCTTTTCCCTATCGGTCTTTCTGGAAACTCACTCCAGGTTCTGCTTCATATTTCTGAAAATATCGAAATATGGTCCGCAGTCTGATGGTGATTCTGTGTGATTTGTCTTGAGGTTTGCTCACCGTTTTTACTGACTTTTTTAGCTTGCTGTTACCTGCTGCTTGTTATCATTACTTGTAGGGTTTATGTACTGCTGAAACCTAAAGGGTTATAAGTGACGTACATCACTCACAAAATAAAGCAAAATGATATAAGAAAAATATAACCTATAAATAAGTTTAATAGAAGCAAACTACATTCACAGCAATCCCATCTCGGATGGTTTCCTCCACTCATTTTCTTCAGAAGGCAATTGCTGATTTCCAGCGCTTCCATTTTTATTTTTTTAGGCCCTTCCTCCCTCCCTCCCTCCC